>JAOXYD010067278.1:0-12760 GCA_028565735.1 Pinacopodium congolense | reverse complement strand
TTCTTAAGTTTTCTTTTAGCTTTTGTCTTTAGTGTTTTTAGTGTTCTTAAGTTTCAAACACTTATAACTTCGATTCTAAGTTGTTTCCTACTTTGCCAAATATTGGAACGTGTTGAAAAGATACATATCTAAGCCTGGAAATCATCTAGGGGTTTTCTAACATAGATTATTTCATGCCTTGCTCTGTTTTTCAGATTGATCAAAGTATTATGGTTAAGCTTATATCTCTTCTTATCCTTTGATTTTTTTTTAGGTTTAATTAATGAATTTGAGTTTTGTTGGAGTTGAGATCACTGTCTAGGACTTATAAATCATTTAAGAGCTTCTCTTGGATGTTTTCTAAATTTTAAACTTGTCATTTACCTTCTTATTTATGATTACACAAAGTATGCTGCTTAAAATAATTGTTTTGCTTACTTTGATAATTATGTGTGGCTGATTTACTTTTCAGAAAAGGGTTGGTGCGTAAATGAATTAAATGAGCTTTTCTACATGATTAAGGTATTGCTTTTTATTTATTTAATGGTTGAACCATTTGTTTTTAAGCTGGCCACTTAAGAAAAGATTAAAAGATGATCTAAGATTTGAGAAATCAACTTAGGATGTTGGAATAATCAATAAACAACATAAATTAATTATTGTATGACCAACCATTGATTATTTGTAAGAGTTTAAGTTCTGAGATTAAAATTTCAAAGGTTAACTTCCTAATCCTAATGCCTATTATCTTAAATTTGATGCATTGCCAAACTTTAAATTAGGATTAATAGAGAGAAGGCATAGTCTTAGCCATAGTTTTATCTTGAAATTGTGAAGATATTATAAATTAGCCTCTAAAAATGTTAATTGCTCAATTAATTCATTAAAATCTTAGTCCTTAGCTAATTTCCACAATTTATTAATTTTTGGTAATTTTTGAAAATAATTTAGAACTCATTTTATATTGTTTGAAGCAAGTTAGGTTAAATTAGCATTTTCTGGTTTTTTAATCAATCATTTGGAATTTCTTAGATAATTAATTTGAAGAAGGCATAGTCTTAACCATATTTTTATCTTGAAATTGTGAAGATATTCTAAATTATCCTCTAAAAATGTTAATTACTCAATTAATTCATTAAAATCCTAATCCTTATCTAATTTCCACAATTTGTTAATTTTTGTAATTTTAAAAAATAATTTAGAACTCATCTTACATTATTTGAAGCAAATTAAGTTAAATTAGCATTTTCTAGTTTTTTAATCAATCATTTAGATTTTCTTAGATAATTGTAAACTAATTAACCTAATAATTCTAAAATTTCCCTATGGGATTGACACTTAAAGTCTTAAAATTACTCTATTATATTAGTTGTTCGATAGGTGCACTTGCCTATACATTGGTTAAATTTAAAATAAAAATTGTTTAAAAACTTAAGTCACTAAATCACCAACAACACTTAGTTAATCCATTGAACTCTGAAACCCTATTTAGATCTTAGGATTGATAGAACTTCTAGCTTATTAATTATATTTAAATTGAATAGTTGATTACTTTAGTTATTAATTTCATTAATTTATTTAATCATTTCAATTTATAGTTTCTAGATAATCAAGCATCTTTTGATTTAGTAGTCATTATAGATCCCTATGGGAGATGATTTCAAGACTCACAGTCCTACATTACTTATTAACAGGTATATTTGCCTTTAATCTTATAGCATGATTATTATTAGGAAAATGACCAACAATCATAAAAGCCTAAGTAAAAGCTCATTTGATTTAACAATTTCACTTTTTTTATAATGATAAAACCATATGATATTATGAAAATATGAAAAACAAAATATATACCCAATAACTCATATAACTCGGATACTGCCCAGATTTTCTCCCCTTTGTATAATATCAAAATCAACATAATAATCACAAAATCAAATATTCATAATAATCAAAAATTAAAAAACTCATTTAAAAACTCAAAAATCAAAATTTAAAGGTCATTAAACCTGTCAACATCATGAAAAAACCAAAACTTATTAAACCTTAAATATTCTTCCTCAATTCATGTATTATAAATAATTAAAAAGAAGACTCCTCTTAAACAAAAGTAATTAATATTACATTTCCTGAACCATTCTTTAGAATCCTCAAAAGATATGCATAAAAACATAAATAAACAAATATTAAATATTCCAATCTATACATAAAGAAAGAGAGAAACATTATAAGCTGAAATCTCCAAAGAGGAGAAATTAATATCATATAGAGTATGTAAAGTATACCATACAATTTCCAAATATCAAGTATCCAAAATACATTAAAATGTATATCTTACAACTCCACCTATATAAAGATATCAAAATTTTTAAAGTCTCTCCAAAAGTTACACCTAAGAAAATTAACTATCAGGAGGTGGAAGGTGAGAATGAATCTTGTGACGCAACTTAAACCTCCCATTGAGGTAGTGCATTGTGGTTTCTTTAAGCAAATTAAACTCTCCTTCAAGTATAGTGATTTGAGACTAAACATTAGTAAGAGATGTCAGATCCGAAGGTGCTAAAATAGGACCCAGAGGAGACTAAGAAGATGTAGCCCCATCACTAATGGATAAGGAGTGACTCTAAGTAAGCATATTATTATCACTGCAATAGTCGTAAGTGGATGAATCAATCACTTAGGTTAGTATATATGGATTTAATTTTAGATTTCATGGTTTCATGTCATTTCAAAGAATCAACGTATGACATTGCTTCTTTAAAATGCATATATTCATCATCTATGAGCAATACATCATTGCTTTCTTTTTCAATATGAAGATCTAACCTAATAGGATGACGGTGTATCCTATTAATACATTATAGATTATGTGTCTTTTGAACTATCGGTTATATATATGATATATCAACTTGAGGTTTATGTTCCATTTAGATATGAATTTGTGGCTCTTGAACTTCTTTAAGTCCTACCTCACTCCCATTATTTTTCATAAGAATAAATTCTTTTTCAAAAAATATAACATGTCTTAAAACAAACATCTTTTCCGTAAATGGATGGTAAAATTAATACCCAAAACTTTCTTTTGAATATCACAAAGTTGCACTTATTTAATTTAGCTTGAAGCCTATTAGACATCATACGCTTCATATAAGAATCATATCCCCAAATCTTAGTTTAACAACTTTGTTATATTACCAGTTCATATCTTATATGATGTTTTATCAATCAACTTGGATGGAACTTTATTTAGAAGATAAGTAGCGATAAGAAGGGCATACGTTAAAAAAGTAATTGAAAAATCTGAATGACTCATTGTGTAATGTACTACATCTAATAAAATATGATTGTTCCTTTTAAACACTTCATTGTGTTGTGAAGTTTTAGGTAGAGTCCATTGTGAGCAAATCTCATTTTCCTTTAAGCAATACAAAGACTTATAGTCTAAATACTCACCATCTTGATCAAATTTATATATCTTAATACTCTTACTAGTTTGCTTCTCTACCTTAAGTCTAAATTCTTTGAACTTTTTAAATGATTTAGACTTTTATTTCAATAAATATACATAACCATGTCTAAAATGATCATCTGTAAATATAATGAGATAGGCATATCCACCTTTTACGTGAATAATCAAAGGGCCACATACATTTGAATGTATAAGCTTCAATAATTTAATGGCATGTTGCCCATTTATAGTAAATAGTAGTTTGGCCATCTTACCTAATAAAGAAGATTCAAAAGTTTCATACAATTCATAATCCAAAGGATTTAAGGATCCTTCTTTATGTAACTTGGTGATTCTTGTTTCATTAATATAACTTAACCTACGATGTCATGAATAAAATAGATTTTGGTTACCTAAATTTCTTTTCTTGCTGTGTGTGTTGAAGGTGAGCTTTTCAAAATCTAATTCATACAAATCATCTAAAAAATAAGTGTACCAAATCTATAATAAGCATCATATTTATAAAAGAACAAATCTTATTCTTAATCATAAAGACAAATCAATTCATGTCTATCACATAATAGAAATGATATTTTCAGTAATAACTAGATCAAAATAACAATTATTCAATTCAAGAACAAGGCCAAAAAGTAAAGATAAACTATAGGTTCCTATAGTTAATGTAGCAACTCTTGCTCCAATACTAACTCACAAGTTCACTTTACCTTTCCTCAATGATCTACTGTTTATTACTACCTATACATTATTACGAATATGAGATCTATATTTAGTATTTAATACCCAAGACTGAGAAACAGAAGTAAAAAGATTGACTTTAATCATAAACATAACTGAAGATGAATCTACCTTTTGCAGTTCCTCTTCCAGTACTATCAGCATTATAATGAAAACAAATACCCTTATTGTTCTTCCTCTTGACACCTACAATATGCTTTGATACTTTTGTTAGAGCCTTTTGCTTCTTATTCTTGTTCTTCGAAGAACCAACAACAAGTATAGAAATGGATTCATTCTTAAGGTATCATTTTATTTTCTTAAGCATATTTCGCAACTTCAGTAATGTTACATCTTTCTAATTCATAAGAAAGTTCACAATGAACTAAGAAAAGTTCAGGGTGAGAGACTGGAGTATCAAATTAATGGTTAACTCATGATCCATGACATGACCTAATTGGCATAATTTTTCAATATATTTAATCATTTTTTGGTATGTGTAACTCTATTGAAGATACAGGTTCTATCCTACATTGATACAGTATTCGAGAAGTATAGTTTCTTCTCTTACTTAAGAACAATTTTGAAGTTACACAGACAATTAGAGAAGTTGGATCCAATCAACTTATTAGCGTCCATGATGCTTCTCAGGGACAAATTAGTATTCATACTCAACAACTGAAACACAAAAGGAGCGAGTACTATTTTTATGCCCTAAAACTAAATAATTAAGGATTTTCAAGAATTTTGGTTACTCCTACTATTTTAAACAAATTAATAACACTCACTATTCATTCGAGAAATTATCACATAATTTCCTAGTAGGTTAGGATATTATTTTAATTTAATTGATCTCAAGTTTACTCAACAAACCAATCAAACTAAGATTATGTAAATAAAATTTTATCAATCATATCTTATATGACTCTTAAATCTATTATGTGACAACTCTTTGTAAAAACATATCTTATATGTTATTCTTAACCTTGTCACTAAATTCATATGATCTTGAGCTTACTCATTCAAATCATTCAAATTTAATTAAATAGGTCCCATCATTATAAGATTAAAAATATTTGAGTTAAAAAAGCTTTGAATTTACTCAACAAGCCTAATAATAAACAAAATTCTACTTTAATCATATAATACTGGAAGGTAACAATCATATTTTAAACACGTATAAATATTTTAATAAGGGATTTAAAATTTTAGGTTGCACCATTATTAATATAATCTCGTTATATCAATTTTATCCAATATAATCTAATTATGAAAGATAACCTTAATATTTTTCTTGATTCTAATTATTTATTAGATAATTAATTTAGTTTGATAATTCAACTCTTTAAAAATTAAACTAAATTCTAAAAATTTTCTAATAAATAAAAATCTTTGAAATTTATTTTCAGAAAAATAGAGAAATGATTTTTCTAAATTTATTAGGACCATGAATTAATTTATCCTTAATCTCATTAATTAAAATTAATTTAATAAAATTAAAAATATTTTAATTAATTAAAAAGAGAAAAGGGGTTCTTAGGGTGTGTAGGCGTTGTGTCCCCTTTATGGTGAGTGTAGTGCAGTGCATGCACCCTGTTTTATTCCTCTAATGCCTATGTGTTTCAAGGTGCTCTAGTTTTTTAGGGTTTCTTTGTCATCCTTCTCCCCTTCCCTTTCTCTTATCTACCCTATGTGTCGCCTATCCATTTGGGTCAAGGCTCAACAAGCATGACAGATCTAGTCACTATATCTATTATACCTTATAAATCACACTGCTTGGTGGCATTGCTAGAACGACATGTTGACGATTGTCTTGTCACTAGCATCCCTTGTTGATCCAATATCCAACACATTCAATCAAATAAACATATATTCAAAAATAGATTGAAACTCAAATGCATATAGGTCCATATTTAAGAGAATAGATGTAAAAATCTAGCATATGTATCTAGTTTCAAAAACACAAATTTATTCAACAGATCCAAAATCCCCTCACAAGTTATTCCAAAATAAATAACTTGAGTTTTAGGAATTATAAACATCAGTTTTTAACTAACCAATGACTACAAAATTTCCAGAAATTCCCATGAATGTTCATCATTGTTTTCCTAGAAACTATGAGCATGGTTGGTAATGCTTTTGGATTTTGTTTTTCTAAACATAAAAATCGAAAAAAAAAAGCACAGAAACTGAAAAAATAACACATTAATACAACATAAAATTGAAAAAACAGTACAGAAACCCAAAAAAACAACAAAAATCAAGGAAAATACTAAAAAAACAGAAAATGGAAACAGAAAACTGGACTAAATGACCCTTAAACTTTCCAGAGGTTAAAACAACATATTTCCAAAATAATAAAAATCATGTAACAATGTTTTTCTAGAAATCATGGCAACAAATTCTCGTAAAAACTTAATGGAGAATGCAAACAAAAATATGTAGGTATAAAACTCGTGAATAATTCCAAAAACATAAATATAAACAAACTAGAAACATTTTCCAGAAATTCAAATATGCGAGTGACATACTCTCAAGTAACAAAAACAATTTCTTGTTGCAATCGATGCAACTTTTGCATATAATTATCAATTCAATAATAATCAAGCTACATAATCAAGCTAAACTAGTTAAACATGGATTTGATATCACTGTTGAGATACCTAGCCATGATCTAACCGTAGGTGCAGCGGAATTAGTTTTAAGATTTCCTATAAGATCTCTTTAATAAAATTTAACTTGAATAAAAAAATAAAATAAAAGGTTTCAAACAAACCTGATTGTCACTTTCCTGTTGGATTTATTTTCTTCATGAAACCATCATCTATAACTGTTTAAGTGCTTGACCTCTAATGATATCAAAAGGTTCACAAAAGGAGAACTTAAAACCTGTTGTGAGAGGTAGAAAAGAATCGTACTAATAACTTTAGGGTCTTATATATAAAAAATCATAATTTTCTTAATATTAATATTAATATTAGATATAAATCATAACTAAATTGTAAATTTAATTATAATTATAATTATAATTTAATTTTAATTGAATCAAATATCTCATATTTAACTCTAAAATATCTTAAACTTTATATTTAAGTTCAACTTAATTAAATTTTCTCTCATTCAATAAACTTATATGTGTGACTTATTAAGTTTTTAATATGTTAGCAATTATCAGAAATTGTAATTCTAACTCATAATTAGAATTGGATAAATTAAAAAAATTTTAATTTATCTTTAATTTTTAATTAAATATTTTATAATCATAAATTAAGCTTGATGTTTAGAGACATGTCATGATCACCTATTGGCTTAACCTGTCCATATATGGTTATAATGTATAATTTGATCCTTTCGTCATCTAATATTCCAATTAGAAATAGAAGATAAAATTAGTGTCTACTCTTTATAATCCAATTACGTTTATTTTTACTAATTATTAAATGATTTATAATTAATATTTAAAAACACCTTTTTAAATTTCAATTTATTATGGTTAAAGAATCTCAAATTATTACTAATCAAGAATAGTGAAACATTCTCCTCTAATTACTTTAGGGTAACAAATCCTTTATTGATTCACTCAACCATCTCCCTATAATTCATACTATATCCAAGTATCACCAATTGACCTTCTCTAGAGAGTCAACTATAAGTAGTATCAAAACATAGTAATTCCTATATGAGATAATTTTGGTAATCTCAAATCTAAAGATTAATTTTACAACCATCATAATAAGGAAATTTACAGATATATAAGTAATGTTTCATTTGGGATCCTCATATTAGGTCAATTTAGAAAACTTATTCATTAATAAGTACTCACATATTTGTTTAAATGTCTTCATATCTTAATCTATGAGATCAATTATTTTCTTTATAAAAAAAATATAATAAGTGCTAGCCTAACTATTTCATCAATAAACTACAACTAGAAAAATTTTAAGAATAATACAAAAAAATAAAATTTAAATCTCATTATTATGATTTTATTATAATTTCTAATCACATAGTAATTATTATAGAGATTTAATCTTTATTATTAATTAAAATAATTTAAAAACACATAAATAATTTCTAATTACCAGGAAGTTGGGCAGAGCTCTGATTAACCCAAGTTGGTTTTCAAATTATCCCAATTCCCACTGCATTATTGACACTCTAAATATTTTTGACCACTCTCCCATCTCTGTTTACCTCTCGATGCCTATTAAGAAGACTGGTTCCCCTTTCCGCTTCTCCAACTTCCTTGCCTCTCATCCTGATTTCCTCTCTACTGTTGAAGAAGTTTTGGCTACTCCTATAATTGGTAAACCTATGTACCATGTTACCACTAGATTGAAGTTAATTAAACATGCCCTCAAGCTTCTTAACTCTAAAAAGGTGGGTGACTTAGACGTAAGGGTTATTTGTAACCAGTCTAACCTTTACTATATTCAAAATCAACTCTTTTATTGTCTTGGTGATCCTAACCTGCTCCATCAGGAGAAGGAAGCCATATATTCTCTTCTCAAATCTATTGAAGACTAGGAAAGCTTTTATAAATAGTCGTCTAGAATCAAGTGGCTTAAAGAGGGAGATAGGAACACAAAAATTTTTCATAACTCTATCATATCTCATAGAAATAGGAACAATACTCACTCAATCACTAACTTAAAATGTCTTTAATTTTAAAGACATCCAAAATCAATTTGTGGATTTTTTCAAAGGGACCATTGGCAATTGGAAAGATATTCCGTGCCTGAGGACTTTTTTTCACACTTTATTCCCTACTGCTATTTCGGAAGAGTTTGTTCAAACTCTTGTGTTTCCTATTTCTGATTTGGTGATTAAAGAAGTCTTCCACTATTTTAATCCTCATAAGGCTCTAGGCCCTGACAGGTTTAATGGTTTTTTCTTCCAGAATACTTGGCACATTATAGGAACTGATATTACTAGGGCCATCAAAATTCTTTGAACAGGGCAGAATTCTCAAGGAAATCAATTCAACCTTCATTTACCTTATTTCAGATACTGTAAATCCCCACATAGTCTCTAACTTTAGACCCATTTCTTGCTGTAATATGATCTATAAAGTCATTTAAAAAATCGTTGGAAATAGGCTCAAAATCAGTCTCCCTCGTATTATCAATCACAATCAACCAGCCTTTATAAAAAATCGTCAAATTGGGAACAATATTCTGTTGGCTCAAGAAATCTTTAGAAATTATCACAAGGATAATGGGCACAAAAGATGCGCTTTCAAAATTGACCTAAAAAATCCCTATGATTCCATTCATTTGGATTTCCTTATATCTACTTTGCAGTCCTTATGTTTCCCTTCCCCTTTCATTCGTTGGGTGGAAGAATGCATTTATACCCCTTCTTATGTTGTCCTCATAAATGGCACTCCTTCAAAGTTCTTTAAAGATCAGTCTGGTCTTAGGCAGGGAGACCCCCTTTCTCCTTATCTCTTCATTCTATGTATGAAGGTCTTCTTTAGAAGCCTGTCTTCCTCTATAGAGAGGTCTTCTTATTTTAACTACCACTGAAGGTGTTCTAAGCTTAAATTATCCCATCTTTTGCTTGCTGACAATCTGTTCCTATTCTGTCACGCTGATATGGATTCTTTCACAGCTTTGTTTAACTGTCTCCATTCTTTTTCAACCTTTTCTGGCCTGAATATGAATTTTCAAAAAAGTCAGTTCTTCATCTCGCCGAATATGGGGGAGTTTAGAGCGATCTTTATTGCAAATCACTTGGTTTCATAAAGGAGATCTCCCTATCAAATACCTTGGGTTACCTCTTATTATTGGTACATTGTCCAAGCGGGATTGTCTCCCTCTCTTGGACAAAATTACTGATAGGGTCCAAAAATGGACAAATAGGACTCTCTCCTATGCGGGCAGGCTTCAACTTATTATTTTTGTGCTGTCTACTTTCCAAGTTTACTGGTTCACTCATTTCATCTTATCCTTTTCTGTCTTAAAAGACATTAAAATCAAGCTTATAAATTTCTTTTGGTCTGACACTATCCATTACCAACATTTTGCCAAAGTTAATTGGAAGGATAGTTGTAAACCTAAGAAAGAGGGTGGGTTAGGCCTTAAGCACTTACCAACCTGAAATAACATCTTATTGGGCAAACTCATTTGGTTTCTGTTCCACGATCCTGAGGCTTTGTGGGTTAAGTGGGTTTATACTATTATTTTAAGTCACAAAAATTTCTGGTCTGCCAGTCCAAAATATAGCAGCTTTTGGAGTTGGAGGAAATTGTTGCAGGTTAGGAATCTCACTAGGAACCAATTCAGATTCAGGATAGGAAATGAGAATTTTACTCTCTTATGGCAGGATCCCTGGAACCCAAGTGGCATTCTTTGGGATCTCACTACTCTGAGAAAATCAAGGGCTCTGACCTTTACATGAATGCTAAAGTCTTTGATATAATTCAAGATAATACCTAGTGTTATTGTGAATCCTTAAATGAGACAATTCGGAACCTTGCTCCTCTCCGCTACCAGTTGGTGAGTTCTCAAATGGATAGATTGGAGTGGACCACAATCCAAATGAAAACTTACACAATCTCCTCTGCTTATAAATTCCTAAAACCTCCGCATACCCGTATGCCTTGGTTTAAGCTAGTTTAGCATAAGAGAAATAGCCCATGAAGCTACTTTATTCTTTGGCTAGCTTTTCTTAACAAACTGCAAACCAGAGAAAAGCTCCTTTTTTAAAACTTTCCAAATTTCTACTCCCTTTGTTTTGTAGAAAATGAGACCATCAACCATTTTTTCTTTGAATGCACCTTCTCTAAAACTGTCTGGTTGAGAACCCTAAACTACTTCCAAATATTCTTACCAATCCTTCAAAACCTCACAACCTTCCTTGAATAGTTTTGTAACCCACAAAACTATAGGAACCTGGATATTAATCTTGTGATAAATATCCTTGCCACAACCGTCTATACCCTGTGCCAAGAATGAAACAACTGAACCTTCAACGATTTTGCCTTAGAGGTTAAGAATATTTGCACAAAAGCGATGCTTTACACCAAGGAAATTATGAGAGTAAACACTGATGAGAGGTCATTTTTTGCTTATTTTTTGTATTTTTTTTCTTATTTGTGTTTTATAGGTTTGGAAAGTATCCTAGGTTTCCTTGACAAAGGCAGATAGCCCTAGATTGCTGGAGCTAAACCAGTTGCAGAAGGTATTAGCAGGCCTATTCTAGCAAGGATTCAGAATATGACTCTAATTATATAACCTACCATAACAAAAGATGAAAGGTTGCAAAGAAAACAATCCCTCCAACCCGGTTTCAACCAAGAAACTCATCATTTGAGAGCTCTCCTTCCTCCCCCCTGGGTATCACTAAAAACACATCGTGGTTTTGAATGCTTGGAAGACTTTTTCACTTTCTACAGACTGCACAACCCAAGTCTGTTTTATAAAGCAAATCCAAAGGGTTATGTTTATGAAAACTTCATCAACTACCTTGACAAAGTCAAGCCTTAATTTACATAACTATAGTCCTTCCTCAGGTAGCTCTTTAATTGGCATTTTTTTTGACTGGTGTCTCCCTCTGATCCGGCTTCTACTTCCTAGTAGTTTATAGTTGTTGCCTTCTTCTAGCTTGTTTTTAGTGCATATTTTGTTCTTTCTTTTTTCTAGTTTTTCTTTTTTTAAGTTTAGGGTCTTGTCCAGCCTTTTTACTTCTCTTGTACAGACCTTTTCTCTTGGTTTAATCTATTGATTTATTTAAAAAATATATGAATAAAATTTATTATGTTAAACATGTAATTACAACCATTAGATTAGCTATAAGGGCATAAATTAATACAAATAACTACTATACCTCTTTTTTTGTTCTCTCAAATGTATGAGAAGCAGCTTGTGTAAAAAAAAAAAACATATGAGCTTATTTTGATTGAAACCCAACTTAAGTTTAAAAGTTAATTGAATAAAATCTCAAATATTAAGTCCATAATTTTCTATTTGTTTCTATTTTTTTTAAGTAAAATTTCACACGTTACATATATTTTAAGGAATTCAACTTTTAACCCCATAGATTGAGACATAAACATATTTAACAAGCATATTCAACCGGGACGAAAGATCATATTAGATTTATAACAAAATTTAAGTTCATATATTCAATTATCAAACTTTGAAATTTAAGTTAATTTTAATGATTTTATTAAAAATTATGAATTAAAAATATGCATATTTTAATTTTTCCAAACTATTTTTACCATCTAAAGTCTTTCACTAAAATGCCAAATTTTGAAAACAAAATTACAATTTCATCCCATCCAAATAGCAAAGTTATAAATACTGTTATGTTTTGACCAGTATCGACCGGAACGTGTCATACTAGACTGGAAATGGAATGGTAACACATTGTATCATTTCGCTTGTACATATTGGCTAGTACTGGCCATTCCAGTAGGTATCAGTTGGTAATAGGTCTCCTCTAGGGTACCGAAGACCAAAATGAAAATTTTAAAAATTACAATCGTTGCACTACCTCCCTCACCTCTGTAGATATGTCCTTTGCTATCTCACTATTCATCACCTACAGCTAGAAGTCCACCGCTTACCGCCTACAGCCAACTGTTCACGCTAC
>JAOXYD010067229.1:0-12762 GCA_028565735.1 Pinacopodium congolense | reverse complement strand
CCAACTCCAATACCTACATTACCAATCCAATACAATAAGCAACATTAGTGTCATTTTTTTTTTAATTATATACATCTACAACACAACTTTTACACTTACTTCAGCAGCCAAGTACTCAAGAACAGCAGCCAAGTAAACTGGAGCTCCAGTCCCTACCCGCTCCGAGTATCTTCCCTTCTTCAAATAACGCCCGATTCTTCCCACCGGAAACTGAAGCCCAGCCTTTACGGACCTCGAAGTTGGCTTCTTCCGAGGACCGTCGCCTTTCCTGCCGCCAGCTCCCTTCTTCACTTTTCCTCCGCTCTCCATCTTACTCTGCTTTTAAGGTATGGGCACGGCTAATGGTCTCTGTGCATTCTTTTATATATTTATAGCATAGCGCTGGATTGAAGGTTTGCAAGTGATTGAATGCGGGCCGATGGATGGTGCTCGAATCGACGGTTCCAAATATTTCAGTAGCGATCCGTGTCTTTTAAAATGGACCAATAAGAATCAAGATCTCTGAGCCTTTTCAATTTGCGACTCGTATTTCCGCCTAAAACTTTTGGCCTCGTCACCATTGTTTCTTTCACCTTTCCTTTTGTTATTCTTGAAAAGAAAAAAAGATAGTGATTCTCAACTTTGTCTATAGTACATATATGAATTTTTTTGGATCACAAACTTCAAACTCAATGTAATTGCAATAATGAAATATTACATGTTATTACTTATAATTAACCATCCAAAATTCCAAAGTGAATAACCATGCATATGGATAATTAATTTGGGATTCAGTACTAATAAAACAATTTTGATTAGTATTCCTAATAAAAAAATTACAACTATAAATTCATAAAAAATCAATGAATTGATATTATATGATATAATAAAAATATTAACAAACAAAATATATAGAGCCTTAGGCTAATTTTATCCCAAGTTTGCATCAACGTACAAAATCATTAAAAAAATTTTTAACTCTCTCGTTATAACTCAATAACATTATTATCAATTTGAAGTAAATTGTTAAGCAACTTATATCATTCGTTATTTGTTGATTTAGATCAGAAAAAAAAATATTTTTGATGTTCTAAGAATCATTAGATCTAGTTGTTAAAGGAATGATGATAAAGAGTTAAAAGCATATTGTCCAACTTTTTATGTTGTTTATGACTTAAAAACTTCCTTTTAAAAGTTAATTTTCGTTGTATGTTTTGTTCAATAAATGATTAAAAAAAGTTTTAAAGAGTTATGTTTTCTTATAAAGAGTTTAAAGAGTGATGTTGAATTAAATAAGTTCTAAATGAGACTTTTATAATATTCATCATTAAATTAATAAGATTTGATTATTATGAACAACATGGAAAGAAAACATTCTAACTTTGAATAACAAAAAGAAAGTTCTAAAAATCTCAAAAAGATAAATTAAAATAGGGCTGATCAAATGAAAGAAGGAAATAAATTGTAAAAAGGGTTATTTATGAAGCGATTAAGCAGTTGATCTTGATAACCTTAGGATAGGCAACATAAAAGATTGAAAAAAAGGTTTTAAATCATGTCAAAAAATAAAATAAATAAAAATTGGAAAACAAAGTGTTGTCAAGCTTTTGGATATTATGCAAGGAAAGAGAGAGTCTATAAGAGGGAATTGTGTTAGATATTGGGGAAGTATTTAAAAGCGTCTAAAGCAAATTTTTAGTAAACTCTTGTAAACTCTTATAAATTGATTGCAATGGTTTGATCTTCATCTATTGAAACATATCAGAAAGCAAATTCATGTCTCAAATGTATAAACATAGATATAAGATAGATTGAAAAACTATAAATTTTGTTACATCTCTTCCATTCTTTTTTTTTTCAACTTGTTTTATGGTTATTTATTATCTAAATTATGTTTAGCATTTATACCTTATTTTAAGTAGATTTATGTTAATGTCATTAATTAATTAATTCTCATATTCTTATGATAAAAAGATAATATATTTATGTTTAAAATATTTAAAATTTTAATTAAGTAAATACTTAAGTGAAATGTCTAATTCAACAACCCACCTCGGATGCTATAAGATCATGCCTTATTCAATAATCTTCCTAACTCAATCTTAGCTCTTGATATTCAAGTGAATCAATAGATCACCTTACCTTCATATTTTACTTAATTTCTCCCATATTACCTAATTCATTTGCAAATTAAATTACTAATATCACTAAAGATTAAAGTATTAATAGTGACATGTTTGTTATAATCAAAATCATACATTGGAATTCTCTTAGTTCAAAAATATTAATTTCATATGATAATCTAATAAAAGGTACAATTATGTTGATAAAGTTTTGTGAAGTAGCAATCTAGTTAAATACAACAAAGGCAACAATTATGAAGCTGTTTACAAATCCAACATAATCTAGTCAACAGAAGATCATGATTTTTATCAAATTCCATTAGAGTTTCAATTGTTCGACTAGAAGATCTAAACTCGTAGGCTAGCTGAACTCTTACAAAAAATAACTTGAAAATTTCAGCTCCTAAAGCTATTCAAATATAAAAACTCACCCCTTTAATAAAGACTAAATTAAAAAATCATTCCTAAAGTTCCCAAAATTTTGTTTGGAGATCAAAAGATTCTTTTTAAAGATAAAAACAAATTTTCTCCGTATTATAAAAGGATTTATGTATTATGCCTATATGAAAATGACTATGCAAGGACTGAGTCCTTAATTAATTAAAAAGACCAAGGTAAGATTACGCAAAGGATTATAATGATTTACTCAAATATTGATATGTTGATTCCTCTTTTTGATTGATTATTCACTTGAATTCCCTTGATTTTTTTTTAAGTAGCATAAGTGCTCTACTTTGCTCATTTCCTTCATCATTTGATTTTTCTATTTATTTAATTGGTTGTTTTCCTTATTTTGCCCTTCTATTAAACTTTATTTTTCATGTATTGCTTAAATTATTTATAATAGATATACTAATGTCATTAAAAATACATCCATCAAAACCATAAGTTAAGACCTTACTTAGTCAGACTATCTCCCTTTTTTTATGATGACCAACATTTAGTGATATTATGAAAAAAAAAATGATACTGAGTAAGCTCCCATTATGCTAAAACAATATATAATGTGTGCTCTACTTTAATACATGTAATATGAATGATCGGGTTTTAATACCACCATTCTCTACCTATTTTTGTCAATATTGGGGAGGTTGTATTGTATAGAAAATTTGTATATAAAATTTATAACATCAAAAAGGAAAAAAATAACTTCCCTCTCACCCTTTTCAAAAACTTTATCATGTGGGCAAAGAGCATATGCAAAGTGCTCATCAAGTAAATGAAAATTTTTCAAAAAATTTAATCTACTTTAAGAATAGTATACCTTTCTTTTATTAGTTACATGTAAAAATGCTTTCTCCCTCTATATACTCTTCATCAATTATTGTTTTCTTTGTATGAGGGCATCCATTCAACAAGTTATAAAAATGAAAACTTTATAAAATGAAGGAGTTTAAGATGATGGTAGAAATTACAGCCTTTCAAAAATACGTTCTTTTCGCTAATTATTTTAATGGCGCCTTGTATTTTCAGATTTGTTAAGAGTGAAACGTGGGTACTGCGTACTGGCAAGAGTCAAAGACTGGAAATGTAGACCCAAGGTAAATAAGGTTATTACTGTATTTTTTATTTTTATTTTTTGTATATTATATATATATATATATTTATGTTAAAATTTTGAATTATTTTTAAAATTTTATATTAGATTAATATATTATTGTTATTATTTCAATTTTTATATTAAAAAAAAACCCAAAACTACAAACTTCACCAAACGGAGCGGCGATTATGTGATTTTTAGGCTTTTTAAAGTCATGAAAGAAAGAGTCATGAGACAACAGAACAGAGAAAGGAATGAATTAAAATTGGATTAGATTAGACGACAGACGTGCTTTCCATCTCCCTCTTATTTCGTCCCAAAACCCAAGGCTCAAAAGGACGGAGGGAAGTTTATTCACTTTCCTCTCCTCTTTCACTCTAACATCAACCTCTTTGCAAACATGCCATTGTATTTCTTCATTCGTGGACTTGCAGTAGCAGTACGTGGGCCTCTGATTCCGCTTGCTTTGACGTGGACGATCTTGTTAAGCCTAACCGTGGCTATGATGTCCTTCATTACTGAGATTGCCTTTGTATCCGCAGTATCTCCTTCACGGTCGTGTGGTGGTAGTCCCACTCTTTTTAGACTTCCCATATTGGACGTCCCTGGAGAGATTGTGTGCTTACCTTCCCACACCCTCACGAGGTCCAATCTTGACTTTTTTGTCCCTACCTTGCTCGCTGCTCTTGTGGTTGCTGCTTCCGCCTGTTTTGTTTCTTCCTTGCACTGCTAGATATCAATATTAACTTTTTTTTTTCCTTTTCTTTTCTTAATTGTCCAGTTGTTCTTTTTAACAAAATACACTGAGTTTCGATTTCGCTCATTAATTTTAAGGCTTCTGTTGTTATAAACACGACTTGATTTGGGCTATAGACTTACAGTTGAGAAATTGAGATTGTTGGGTTATGCAACATGTTCTATGTTTTCAAGTTAAAACATCGTGTGGGGCAAGCACAGAAGAACATCTCTTATGGCCAATGTTGGCTCTCTCAAAGGCGAAAGCCTAAATCTATCAACGCTTTCTTTTTTCCAACCTCCACAAACAACCAATAGGGTCCATAGCTCAGTGGTAGAGCATTTGACTGCAGATCAAGAGGTCACTGGTTCGAACCCGGTTGGGCCCTTCATAGGTTTTAATTTCATGCAAGATTTCTACTTTCTGGCAAGCCAAATTAAAAAAAAAAAGAGAAGGAAACTTAACATCTTCTTGATGATGATAGTGCCTAGAAACCTTTTTTTTTTCTCCAACAAAACAAAACAAAAAAAAGAAAAGAAAAGAAAAATCTCAAAAGTAGTTTACAACGTTGCAAATCTTCTTCTAATCTAAAAAATTCTTATATATGTTTGTAATATTTGTGCCTTCCAGTAATTTTATCTTTCAAAGTTTTTCATATTAAACATTTTATCAACATTTACTACTTTAATTAGTTTTTCGCAAATATTCTTAATATTCTTGTTAACTTTAAAGTTAAATTATATAATTTAATCCTATATTAAAGAAATAACTAATTAGTATATACAATTTTAAAATAATTAATTAAACATACGTGACATATATAAAGTGATTAAACATCTCATTTGAACAATTAGAAGGTTATTCATTGCATTACATGTGAGATGTGAGTGTCGACTTTCGTATAAAAAAAGAGATGAAAAGTGAAAGGGTTTATAATTTTATAAGAAAAGACTACTAATTAACTCGTTATTAATTATTTCGGCCTTGGGGTTCTCTTCACTTTGAAATAGAGTTGTGTTCTATCAGTTTGGACATGGGTTGCTATAGATGGAATTAAAGCATATCTTTGCTTGATGCTTAGTAAAACAAACCAACCAAACATTATTGGGTCTATAAGATTCACAAATGATGAGGATGGGGAGTGGAATTTCATCATTTAAAGTTTTTCATGTTAAACATGTTCTTACCATTACTTAATTAAACATGTTTTTTATCTCATAATTTCTTCATATGTTTAACATCAACATTTGCTACTTTAATTAAAATTTCACAAATATTCTTAATATTCTTGTACTTATTTATACTTATGACTATATTTCTACACAATGCATGAAGTGTTTGAGGACGAGATGAACTGATAATTTTTTGAATGTAGGTCTGTTAAATTACATAGGGCTCAAATAAAACAATGAATAGAATTATAACATAAATAGAAATAATAATAATAACAACAACAACAATAATAAAAATAGCAATAACTATAACAATGGTGATGATAATGATGGTATATTTATTAAGCGTCTCTGACACAATGAGTTTTGATTGCATATTTTAATACTGCATATGTACATATTTTATTATTATGTAATTTTGTTCTATTACTACGGCAAAAAGAGTTTTCAATAACAGTTGGTTGATAATGATATTTAAATGTGTTGCTAAAAATTGGTATAAAGTAACAGTTTTTAAAGTATTGCCTTTAATAATACTAAAAAATAACAAAAATAATAATTTGTAGTTATATATTAAAAAAAGCAACGAAATCGATAAATTGTTCATTAAATTCTTATATATGCAACAATTGAACCTACTGCTATTTAAAATAACCTTAAAAAATAATAACAAATGTTGCTATTTTAAGTTGTTTAATCATACTTGTATATATATATATAACATGTAAAGTAATGAAAAATTGAACTCTTTCTTTTACTTGGTTGTAAATATGTGAATTTCTAACTTAGAATTACATATTTCTCCATTTTAAAAACAAATTTAAGCCTAAAATTAATTTTAAATATTTAAAATCATTTTTTAATATGTAACAACTAAATTTCCACACTAACACACACACACATATATATATATAATGTCTCGTAATACACTTATTTTAACTAATTTATTTATTAATTCAAATAATAATTTAATTAAATAATTATTGAAAGATCTTTCTTACAACTTACAATTGTCATTTTAAGGGATGTTTAGTTGAGTTGTAGGTTATGATTTTTTATTGTAGTTATTGTGTTTTTTATTAGTTATTATGTTTTTGTATTTCAGTTTTTGTACTGTATTATTATATATTTTTTAATCAATTTTTATATTTAATAAAAATTAAAATTAAAAACCAAAACGAATAAACAAGGCCTTAAAATAAAGTTGGCTTTCATTTAAAAAAATAAAACTCCTTAAAAAAGTTGAAGTACTAACATAATAACTCCTTTCCCTTTACGTAATATATAAATATATTTCAAATTAATTTTTATTTTGATAAATTATACTTTAAAAAGATAAAAATAGAAGTGTCTCTCTCTCCCGCGCCCTGTGTTACCTTATTTCTTTCTTGACGCTCTCTTTTGGATCTTCCTCTCTCACAGCCTTTCACACTCTCTCGCATATCTCATGCTCTCCTCTGCTTATTATGCTTTGTTGTTTTCTGGCACTTATTATCTGAAATTTATGTTCTTTTGTCTTTTGTTTTTTATATAAGTCACTTGTGTGTTTTCTTATTTTCTGGCACTTACGATTTCTGGGTTTTCTTATTTTCATCTCTTTGTATTTGATATTATTGGGTTTATATCATTTTGGGTTTTATGCATTCTGGGTTCTCTGCAATTTGTGTGTGTCATGAGTAAACTCAAGCCTGGTTCGCGAAGGGCAAGCAGTTTGAGCTTGGAAAAATTCACATGGGTTTCCAAAAACCTTATAAGATTTTGTACTATGTTGTTGACTCGTAAACGATTGAGAGTTGGGAAAAGTGGTATTAAAAGACGGGGGTCTCGGTGGTTACATGATACCGAGACATATGGAGTGGTCTTTTTGTTCTTTTTCTCTTTCAGCATTGCATTAGACGGTTGTGTTATTTAGGTTGCGTACATGTCTCTACCTTTTAACTTGGGGGTTTTTGATGTACTAGTTCTTCAGCACTATTAGTTTTGAATTCAATTTCTCAAACTAGTCTTCAGATAGTTCACTGAATGGCAGCTACGGCTTCATGAACGTCACTAGGTATAAGTTGTTCGTAAATTCTCTTCTTACACTTCTAAAATGATTTTTCCTGTTAGGTTGCTCAGAAAGTAAAGGGAAATTTTCAAATCATCTAACTTGGAGATTTTTCTTAGTAATAAGAAAGAATTGAATGACGTAGATTTGATTTGACTTCGGAGTATATTGAATTCTTAGTTCATTACTACTGAACAAATGCATGTGGACGAGATCATTACAACATTTTGATGATTTCTCTTCTCATTTGGTTGTTTTCTGTATACTAAATGTTAATAGTTCCAACTTAACTATTTGTGAAAATAAGAGCGACTAGAGGGATTACTCTTTGGACATGTGAAACTTTTTCTGTCTAGTCTTCTCTTGTCAACCAACATAAGGCATGAGTTACGTTAATACTTTCAATTTTCATCATTCATCTGCAGTATAGAATTTAGACAATTTGGAGTACAGTGTCTTAAGGTTATTCCTATTTTCTTTTCTCTTCCCTGAAGCTACTCTGGGTACCAGTCAGGCATGGATTTTGGAAATTTTCATGGGGATTTCAGTAAAATAAAAGTTCACGATATAGGTGAAGGCAGTGTAAATATCAGGTACATTTCATGGACAGATGGATCATTGGTCTATTGAAGTTTTGACCATATTATGGCTCCTACAACTGATAGTGATGCTATTCATGGCAATTATGTTGCATGAAGAATAGCCCAAGGCCCACTTAGAGGAACTCCAGTTATTTTCAAGGTTGTTTCTCTTAAAGTAAAACTCCTATCATGTAATTCTTCTTTCTCCTCGTTGATCTACTTCATTCTAGCTTCATATTTAGTTCATCTTATTATTCAAGGACTCTTTTACTTGTTACAACTTATAGCCTTTAAATTTAGCATGAACAACGCTAGAGACACTATGAATTTTGCTCTAATGTGTCAAAGTGGTGCTAATAGTGCATTGCATGAGTAAAAATGACCAATCCTTAATGACTTTTTTTCAGCATTAAATTTTATCGAGCAAATTTTGTTTGTATCGAAGGGAAAGCCTATCAGCACTTCACATAGCATGCAACATCTTTTTTTTTTTTTTTTGATAAAAATAATTAGAGGGCATTATCTGATTTTTGGCAAACAAAGTCTAAGGGCAGGATGGTTCAGTTACTAAGCCTTCATTGATTTTAAAGCTTCATTTCATACGTGGCCAGCATAGCATATTCAAGGTAGACTCTTCGATGTGATAAACTAATTGGAGTAACTACTTAGTCCATTCATGGAACAAGATTTGTTTCTGTCTAACAATTGCAATTAATTTTTGTTTCATATCTTATTTATTTTGAAGCAAATTGGCCTTGTCCATAAGTTGATTGAAATTCAAAATGTACGGTAGCTTGCTTTCCGTGATGATGAGAAATATAGCACTACAGACTATGCAAAAATCACAAGTCAAAATATTTCAAATCGTGTTTCAGAAAACTGTTGGAATATATGTTATGTTTACTTATTTTGTTGTCTGAACAATGAATTATTATTACCTTGTTATCTCGTCCCAATTCTTTGTAATGCCATAATTACATAATCTCACTTTGTATACATGCGTATGTTTAATTTTGTTGCGCTGTTTACAAACTTTTGGCAGATTGAAGATGTATCTTTTGTAGAAAGTGGTCCAAGGGTTGAGAAAAGACAGACATATATTATTGTTTGACATTTTGAGTTTGGGCAATCAAAGAAAGGCAATTTCAAGAGTTGAAAGATGTTCGGAACCTCCATCTTCAGTTGAGTCCGAGGAGGAAATTCCAGAGAGTATTGATTCACGTTTATGAACAGTAATGTTTTTGGATGTGAAATACAATGTTATGTATTACATTACTGACTATTTTTAATATTATATATTGTTGTATTTATAAACATTTATGTATATTTTGACTTCTCAGTGATAGAGGATTTCTTTTATATTAACTATATGTTTTTTTTAATGAAAGGATAAATTGTTGCTTTTATTATTAAATATTGTCTAAAAAATTAATTCATTGGCTTATAAAATTTCAAACTAATGTTATATCTATTCAATATTTTTGCTATGGTTTAAAACTATTGCGTTGCTTTAGTAAAAATTTAAAGTAATATTATTAATTTCGTTGTTTAATCAAAAAATTTTGTTATCTTATATTTATAGCAGCGTCACTTTATTTGATAATATAAATTTTGTTGCCTTAGTGAAAAAGCAACAATAATTATTATACTTTAAGCTATGTTTTTGTTTGTTATTTAAAATTCTTCTTGCTATAGTATATATTGAGTTATTGTGTTATAAGGGTATAATTGAGTTGCCTTTATTGAGTAGCTTACTCCTAGTTATTATACTTTTCAAGAGATAGAGAGATTGCTGATATTCTCAATACTCGTGATTGATATAGTGGTAATTAGGTGGGACTAGCGTATTTGTATATATTATTACAGTGATCTAATAACTATTTTATTGTATATACTTTTGTGTGCTACATTTTTAGGATGGATATGCATGTATAGATGATTTTTTAGACTAATGGATACTGTTTTTGAGATTTTTTTCAATTAATTATGTATTTGTGAAGAGATTTGGCTAAATTATGGATTAAGTGTTAGGGAGCATGACATAATCCTACTTTAAAAAAAGATGAAAGATTTTGGATTGTAGATTAAATCTTGATGAGGGCATCAATAGTTCAAAAGGGAAGATCGTTATTGGGTCTCTTAAGCTTAGGATGACATAACATAAACTCTATTTTGACTTAAAAGAACCATATGCTTGAAAATAACTAGTTAGAAGTTGATTACTACTCTTTCATTGGCTTAGAAACCCTTTCACTCTCTTATCTTTTTTTTTTATATGAGATTTGATGAGGTAGAGATTCAAGGTTTATCTCTAAGATTAAAGGCTTTAGTTCTACAAATGTCGGTCTTAATTATTCTACTCAAACTAACATTATATGAAAATTATATTTGAAATCTTTTATAGTTATTCCTAATATTGGAAGAGGCTCTCATCAACTTTGATTATTATGAATTACCTATTGCACAGTTGCAATATGTTTAACTTGAGCTATGAGTTTATAGAGTAAGTCGTGAAATGTAGGTTATAGTGTTAGTAAAACCTCAAAATTTTCTTCAACAAGGTTCATTATATCTTTAAAAGGAATAATTGATAAAAAAATGTTTTCCACATATAATATTAATCAACTTTATGTTGATTTGAATCTTATAAGAGCTATGATGAATAATCCTATAAGAAAAGGAAGTTAATGGTGTTGAGAATACCTTAAAAACATGCTAGTTTGGCACTTAAAATAGGCCTTAGCAATAGAGGGTTCATTTAGATTTTAAAGAACATATTAAAGCAAATTCGTGATATTCTACTTGCCTCTGTGCCTTATTATGCAACTTGTTTTATAATGTTATTGAATTATTGAATTAATTAATTAACAGGATGGTAACTATTATACTTTAATGATACAGTTTACCTCCTAATGTATTAAAAAAGTTTTAAATTATCCCCTATTATTATCGATATTATCACTTTACCGCTTAATACTTTTAAAAACAATGCTATCTACACCATGAACCTTAAATCTGTTAAGTTTCTATGACTTAAACATTAATGGATCATTAACTTATAATACATGCCATGACAAGTTGAAAAAATTAACCACATAAATTAATGACATGGTATTAATTAAAATTTTAATAAAATATTTTATTGAATAAATGAATAAAATATTTTATAAAATATTTTTGATAAAAAGGAAAATTGAATTAGAAATTAAAAGGGAAATAAGGGTATGAGGGAGAATTAACTAGCTATGCTTTTGAACAGTAAGAGTCCATTTAAAAGGAAGGCATAGTAAACTTAAAGAAAAATACCAAAGTAGAGATGAATTTTATCCTTCATAGCATCTTGGAGAGGTATTAAAATAATGACATAACTTTCTAAACATTATAGTGAATTTTTTTGAACTTAAAATAATGAAAATGGTTAATCATAAGGCCTTTGAATACTTTCTTTAGAGTTTCCCAAATTGATCTTCTTACCTTTGTTCCTCGCTATTACTTTCCTTTCATATTTCTTTTTCTTTCTTATGATGAATTGTCTTATATCCTTAATTCTTTAAGAAGATTTTGTCAATTGGAAGAGATGTGTATGATGAAGAATTAAATAAATTTGTGCTAAGTTTAAGACTATAGTTGCTCATTAAAGGATTTGAGTGAGATTGTTTTACTTCATTAGCCTTGATTTTTCTCTTTTCTTTGTAATTTTTTCTTAATGACTACTTGGGCGAAAATTTTAGGTTAGTCTAAGACTTCATTAGGTTTCTTCTTGCGATAAATGAGCTATGGATGAGAATTACCTACTATCTTATGCCATGTCTGCTAGTAGTGCCTGCTGCATCCTTTGTTGTAAGAAGTAGATGGTATTAAATCTACATTACAGTTTCATTAGCTTCATTAATTGTTAAGCAAATTTCCTTTTTATTTGTGAAGTCAAAGGTTCTAAGTCCTTCAGTTTTATTTCTTTTCCTCTTAAACTACTATAGAAGAGAACAAATTTAGGACCTCTCATTTGAATGGGAGTTAAGTATTTCTCTAATAAACTTAACTACTTTTGAAATGATGCTTTATATGCTTACTGAAAAGCCATTAAAAATTTTGTTATTTCTTTCTTTCCAAATGATAGACACACAAGTTGAGAGAGTAATCTCTAGTAACATAAGGTTATAGGATCTGGTGATGATTTGGTGTACTATCCATTGGATGATGGATAGGAAGGTGAGTAGGTTGTCTAGGTTAAGAAGTTGCAAGTGGGAAAGTGTGGAAGACCAAAGAACAATTGAGTATTGATTGTTATAGTTATTCAACAACAAATTTATAAAAAAATCAAACCACCTTAAACTTTTCTTCTTCTTTTTCTTCTTTCATTTATAATTCTCTTCCCATTGCCCGTCACCAATCAATCAAACCTAGTTGATAGGTAGAAATATTAACCTTTAGATTAAAAGAAGAGGGATATGGAGAGAATGAAAAGAAAGTTTATTAAGGAAGAATATCTAAGGGAACAATTGTATAAAATAAAGGCACATATTGCAACAAATATACATAATATGCATCTTTAGGCTCCAAAATCACATGTTGTGCACATTTTAT
>JAOXYD010067219.1:0-12762 GCA_028565735.1 Pinacopodium congolense | reverse complement strand
GGACATAAATTAAACATTTAAACACAATATAGGGGTCATAATGCATCAAATTAACTATAAAAATCATATCAATTTGAACTCCTATCACATAATTTAAATTTTTAGAACTTTGCATGCAATTGATGCTCTCGAAGTGTCTGCAACACCATTCTTAAATGTTGAACATGTTCCTCATCTATCCACAAATACACCAAAATTTCATCGATAAAGACAATCATAAACCTAACCAAGAATGGCTTGAATACTCTATTCATTAGATCCATGAAAGCTATTGGAGCATTTTTAAGGCCAAAAGGCATTACTAAGAACTTAAAAGGGTCGTACTAATTCCTAAAGACAGTTTTAGGTAAATCCTCTCCCCTGATCCTCAACTAATGGTATTCAAATCTTAGATTAATATTATAAAAATACCTCACCCCTTAAAGTTGATCGAATAGATCATCAATTCAAGGTTGTGGATACTTTTTGGGAATGGTCACCCTATTCAACTACTAATAATTAATACATAATTAAAGAGAATTATCCTTTTTTTTTATAAACAGTACTAGTGCATCCTATAGTGAATTTTCAAATCTGATGAAACCCTTATTGAAAAGATCCTGTAACTGTTCTTTTAAATCCTTTAACTCTGTAGGTACCATTCTATATAGAGGTATAGAAATTGGAGCTATACCGAGTACTAAAAAAATGTAAAATTTAATTTCTCACTCTGGAGATAACCCTAGTAACTCTTCATAAAACACATATAGAAACTTTTGAACTACTGGAACACTTTGAAGGCTATTACTCTCTATGGATAAATCATTGATTGAGGCCAAAAACCCTTGACACCCTTGTCTAAGCATCTTGTTAGTAACTAATGTTGAAACTGTGTTAGATGGGATAGTTCTTCTATCTCCTTTAAAAGTAAACTCTACATCCCTTATAATTCTAAACACTACTTCCTTCTCTTTGTAATATAGGGTGATGTAATGATTAAATAGGTAGTTCATTCCTAATATTACATCAAAATCTATAACCAACAGCACTATAAGATTTGCTACCAATCTCCTCCCATTAATCCCCACAGAACAAGAGTATTAAATCAAATTCACCTCTATGGCATCAATTAAAGGTGTGGATACTGACAAGGGTTCTTCCATTTTATTCGATACTAATTTTAATCTCACAGAAAAGTTGGGCTACATAAAAGAATGAGTCACTCTTGGATCTGTCAAAACCATAGCTTCTAACCCATAGACAAGAAGGATGCCTGCTACTATGGCATTGGAAGCTTGTGCATCTTCAGGGGTGAGGGTAAACAATTTTTCCTGACCACTACCTGCTTGTTGAGAACTAGAGGATTGTCTCAAACTGTGGCCTCAGATCTATCTCTTAAATGCCTCCCTCTAAACCCTCTAAATCCTCATCTTTGTTGACCACCAAATTATGATCCTTCTTATGACTGTTGAAATAAAGGCTATACCACAGTGGAAGAGAATTATTGATATCCCATCATGAGATAATCCTTAATCAAATGCCCATACTGGCCACATCTATAACAATGCCCATACTGGTATATGATATGGACCCTGATGCATTCTGCCATATTGTTGATAAATAAAGGGAGCAAAGCTCGAACTATTGCACCTTAAGCTTTGCTCGCTACTACTACTACTTGCTTTAGGCATGAATCTAAATTTGCCCAAATATCTATGATCAGATCTCACCTTTCCATGAGCTATAACAACCCTCTGCCAGAAGCTCCCATTCTGATTATACCTTGGCGAAAAGCTACATCACTACTGCTACAGTTACTAAAAACTAAAGGGTTCTGTTAAATGCCTACTAGTATGCTCTCCAATAGACAAGGTACCTTATTCCACGAGAATCCTTTCTAACTGCTTGAACATATCCACAAAAGTAGAGAACCTCTCTCGATAAATTATAATCATGCTAACGAAAAGAGGTCATAATCCTAACACATACTGATTATTCTTCTTTAGCTCATCTGAAATAATATTTTGGGCATAATGGCTCAATTGAAAGAAGTCTATGGTGTACCCATATACTGTCCTTTCTCCATCACATGGATTCAAAAACTCTTATCTGAGCAACTCACCACCTGTAAATGAGAGGAAATAATCCATAAACTTCTCTTTAAACTGTGAATAAGTTAGTGCACCTAAATATGAAATGATATGTTCTCGATACCAATCTTTAGCTACCCCTTGTAAGGACATCTCTATCAGACCCACTAGCTATGTATCAAAATAGTACAACTTTCTACCTTGCATCTTCATCTCATCAAGATTATGAATGGCCTCCTTAGGTCTAGTTTTGTTGAACTCTATCAGATGGAATCTTGAATATGCCATAGATAAATACATATATGACTTCTCTTATTTTAGGACTGCAACTAGTGGAACTTGTTATTACTGCTGCTATTGTCGCATCACCATTATTTGTTACATCATCATCATTATAGAATCTCAAACCATGGCATTGTTAGCCTCTTTCTCTATTAGGAACTCTTGCATATCAAATGTCGATGCCTTAGGAACTCCTTATGACACCTCTAGCTCCTTCATAGGTGCCTCTCAAATATGGTTCATCCTACGCCTGCAACACCTCTCAACTAAAGTGGTAGGTATAGACGTCTCATCCTAGGTCGAGGTTTCATCGTAACCCTTTTAGTTAAGATGAGTAAGACATTGAGTGCGTCTGTTCATCCTAAAATTAGAAGTAAAAGAATGGTCAGTAGCACTAGTTTAAAGAGATACTTATTCTGAAATAAAGAGTGACTTTATAGATGAATTAGGTTCTTAATTGTCCGTAGCAATAAACAAAACAACACCCTAAGCTATAAATCTGTAACCTAAGCTCTAATACAAATGTTGTCATGATTCGAAATAAGCACATGACCAACATATGGGACTGAGGATTTAAAACCCTTAGATCACATGTAAGTCTAATGGTAAGATAAGTTTAGAACTCAAGAAAAATGAATATCAATACAACACGTAGAAGGACTTTATAATACTGATAAGTGCTTTATTTATAGTGTTTTCTAGTGTAATTTGATGCACATTTACTCCTAAATTAGTGTTTAAGTGTTTAATTATTTTTTGGAATTGTTAACTTTCATATTGGAGCCTAAAACTTGAATAAATTTCAGAAATTGCAACAAAATAGCTAATTTCTATAGTAAAACGGCAGCTTGATGTCTCTTCGTTTAGCTTTGAAGACCCATAGTTTTGCTTTGAATCAAGACTCAAATGGCAGGGGTATTACGACACTGTTTAACTACTTTCTAAGTGCTGTTTTATTACCTATCGAGCTTTTTTTAGCTGGATCCTCAAACTCCATTGATTATAACTTGTCCACTTGCTCTAGATGTATAAATGAAGCTTCAAAGATTAAATTGACATTAGATAACATGAAATTTAGGCAGATTCGAGTAGATTTAGCTTAGCTTTTTTCCTTGCCCTCCTTTAAGTTAGGTTTCTTTTCTATTTCTCTTTTCCAGCTTCATTTTTTGATATTTCAAGTTGTTGTAAGGATTTCCATAAGTTTGTTAAGGTGTTTGAAGGTTGTA
Source organism: Pinacopodium congolense (assembly GCA_028565735.1). Taxonomy (NCBI): domain Eukaryota; kingdom Viridiplantae; phylum Streptophyta; class Magnoliopsida; order Malpighiales; family Erythroxylaceae; genus Pinacopodium; species Pinacopodium congolense. The sequence goes on along the minus strand of JAOXYD010067219.1, from coordinate 9,185 downwards.
TAACACTTTGGTATAATATTTGGTGAAATATAAACCCTTATTTCACTTATTTCATACTATTTATTCATATATATGCATGAATGTTATGTTCTTGATTCAATCTAATTTTGCTTGCATAGATATGATGTTTTAAGTTGATTTCTTGGTAAGGACAGGTTCTTAAATGCAATAGTTGAGTTCTAAGCACATTACTGGATGTTAATCTTTGTTTATGTAAGATCTTAATGCTTGTTTTGAATTGGTCACCTAAAATGAGATTAAAGATGATTAAAGATTTGATAGTTATCTCCTTTAATCATTGGAAAATTCAATAAATAACATGGTTTTAATCAAGTATCCAAGAAATATTCTTTAGTTAATTATGAGGGTACTAATGTTAAATATAAAATTTAGAATTAGAACTTCTTGAACTTTAAGCCTAATGTCTATTAATTGAATTAATGACCAAACTTCAAGTTAGGATGGTTAGAGATAAGGCATTGACTTAGCCATAGTAATTTCTTGATTCAATGAAGGCCCTAGATTAAGCATTATAATCCATTTCACAACTCACTTAAGTCATTTAAGGCCTAATCCTTAGATAAGTAATCAAATTAGTAATCCTTAATCAATTTGAAATCCCATTTGCATTGTTGGAAGTGTTTTAGTTTAATTAGTTTAAGAAATCTTAAGTTCTCTAGATAATTGTAATCCGATTGCCTTAGTAGTCACATTGTCCCTGTTGGTTCAACATTCCAAAGTTATAAAAATGCTCTACTATACTACTTATTGATTGATATACTGTCGTATTATTGTTTTTGAATTATACTATAATTAAATGTCACTTAATTGAATTATTTGAATTTATTGAGTATTAAACCAATAACAACAAATACATAATAAACCCAAAGAACAAGGACAACCAAGGGGAGCCTTCAAGATTGGTGTTTCTGCTCTCTCTTATGCCTTTTATATCTCTTCTTTAAGGCTTAAGGGGTTTTTTAAATGCATATACGAGTTTGCTCTTCGTTTTGGTTGAAGATAGTGCTTTTTCTCATCCTTTAACGACCCTTGACTATCCTTTAACGGGGTCTACTTCAACCGTTGTTGATGTCTAATAGCTTCTACCTCTCATGACCTTTTCTGCTCTAACTATTTTACACATTTCCGATCACCATGAAACTCGGTATATAGATTCTTCACATGATGAGATTGAATCTCATAAAACTTCATATCAATATGAGCTTTAAAATTTCACCTAATGCATCTCCAAGTTCACCTATACCAAGACCAATGCTTAACTAAGCTTATCTTATTCTTTTCTCCAAAGTTACCTATACCAAAATCAATGCTCAACTAAGCTTGTCTTATTCTTTTCTTTGTCCACTCTTCATGGCTTATCATATGGCCTTCAAATGTGGTGTGGAACTTCATAACACAATGCTCCAAGTCCTCAAATTGGTTTCACACCTCTTCTAGTTCCAATTGTACTCCAGTTCGATTACAAACTTGGTCATTTCAACTCGTATTGATGTCTTAAGGTCAAATTTTCAAGTAAACTCAAAAGGAACACATATAAAGTATTTAAACACAAAAAGTGGGTTGAAATGACATTAAAATGCATATGAAAACTTAACATATTTCAAACCTGCCAATATGATAAAGTATTTACATTATAAGAATTTGAGCAAAACATTAAACCATTAATCACATGGATGGAAAGAGTAATAACTGTGAGGAAATTTATTAATGCTTTACGTATGTTTTAGAAAGAGATTTTCTTGGATAGTTCTTTTTCATGTTTCCTTATGAATTTTATTATGATGTATGGTATTGCTTAATTCTTGATTAGTTAAAAAATTTTAGGGTATGTACACTCTTTAATATCATAAGAAATAGATTGCTGGAAATCTTTTTGTTGTTTCAATTTAAATAGTAATTGTGATTTATCAAGGACAAATAAAGCTTAAGTGTGAGAGTTTTGATAGACTTTATCATTGTCATTATTTTGACGTTAAAATTTCTCCTTCTGTGTGTATACTAAACTTAATTTAGTGGAATTCTTATTTTTTTAAAAAAATAGAAAGGATATAGGATTTTTAAAGCTGAAATTCATCTTTTAACAAGACAAATTTGAGCTAAGGAAGTCAAAATTTAAAGATGGAAAACATACAAAAGATAGAAGCGCTTGTACGGATTAAGCGTGGGCACATATAGTGATTGGAAAATCTAAGTTGGAGATGCTGACCAAGAATCTAATTTGCACTAGAATTCTCTTGGAAATTAAGTGCATATTTTACTTTTTTCTAATTTATTAAGGGATCTAACTTTATGGGGATTCTCTTGTAGTTAGGGTTTGATTTATAATAGATTTTTTTTACTTATTATAGCTGTCATTTTAGTTTAGAAACAAAGTTTCTTTTCTTCTTTTCTCTCTTCTAGCCATGTGTTTTAATGGCCTTTACAAGCTAAATTTTGATTTTTAGTTAAAGGAAATTAAAGTGATAGAACTTTATAGGTAGTGAGATGTTTGATTTTATTGCAATACAATTTGTTTATTCAAGTATTAAATTTTCTTCTATTTTATATTTTATATTTCGGTTAACAAATAGGAAGCACACATTAATTTGTTAATTGTGATGATCTATAGATAGTTTTCATAATTGTCTAAACTAAGATTTAATAATTTACTACCTTAGAAATTTTTATTTCTTAAGAGGAAAGTTTAATTAGATTAAATATAATTTCTTGTGTTTTATTATCTGGTTTTTATTGATATTTCTAATTTTTAATATAGTTGTCTAATTAAATTTTATATCTTATTTAGAATTGTTAAATAAAATTTTAATTGGATAGTATGTTGAAAATTAACTAATAATAAAGAACTATAGGAATTAAAATTCTACAATAAATATTTTAATAGCAAATTAACAATCTTTTGTCTCAGTAATCAATTATTGTTTCCATAATAAATGTGATCCTAAATCAAAATTTGTTTAATTGATTATTTTTAACTAAGTTGTTGAATTTAATATGTTTTTATTGAAAACTCTTTGTGGACTATTCCTTGTACTACATTCCATTTTATTGGAAGAGTCAAGTTTTATATTTTTGGTATAGGCACAACACTACCAATAACTATAGGTGGATGTTGAGCACAAATTATAAATAACGCATGTAAGAAGAAAATGAGTTTCTCAATAGACTAAACAAAATCGGTTAAATTGACCGATTTTTAAGTTAAGTAAATTTTATATAAAAACATGTAAACTAAAATTTGAGTTTATAAATTTTTATATAAAAACAAATCAATTAATTAACCAGATATAAAAAAAATCTAATTGAACCAACTAATTTGATCCGATTCAATTTTTTAATTATAAGCAAAACCAAGAGATGGAAAAAGAGAGAAATCTTCTTTTAGAAGTTTCTTTTTAACTGTTTTTCTCTTTTTAGCCTTTTATTATAAAATATTAACTTTTAATATATGCATAAGACCTTCCCTGGAACTGAAGAAGCTTAGAGATCATTCACCTAAGATTCAACGCCCAAAAACTTTGGCCAGTTAATACTTCAACAGTCTAATCCTACCACGACTTCAACGCTTTTTATGACTTTTATTTATTTATTTATGTTGGTTCTTATTCATTTGGATTATTTTCTACATTGAAAGGGACTCTAATTTCATCAAAATTTCAGCAACAATAAACAAAAAGTCTTAAGCACCAAAAGAAGAACAAGAAAAAAGTCTTAACTTCTCTGTTTAGGTTAGGCGGATCTCTTAGAATAACGTCACCGAGGTATATCACATATAATTCCATTGGCTATCATATTGCCAATTATGACGACTGAACACTCTATCCTTGTAAATTTACGCGCGGCTCATGATTTATTACAACTTTTTAATCAAATTCTATTGATTGGGGAAATATTAACAATAAAACCGTAGTTATCTTTTGTTTTCAATACCAAAGACATGGAACAGATACATGTTGAGAAATGTTTGTCCTGATATACACAACATTAAACTCTTGACGAGGTTGTCCATCGAACCAACCATGGAACAAAGAACCTTAGAGATCAACGTCAGCTCTGCAAAAGACCTCAAAAACGTCAACCTCTTCTCTAAAATGGACGTCTATGCCGTTGTTTCAATCGCCGGCGATCCACATAATCCCCAAGTCACCAAAACCACCATTGACCGCGAAGGAGACACCAACCCCACCTGGAACTTCCCTATCAAGTTCAACATATACGAAGGGCCGTTGCAACAGAACCGCCTGAACCTCGTTGTCCAGCTCCTGTGTGAACGAGCCCTCGGCGACAAAGTCATCGGTGTGGTCAACTTGCCCATGAAAGAGCTTTTTGATGGTTATGTCGGAGATGGCAAATCCATGCAGTTCGTTAGTTATCAAGTTAAGAGACCCTCAGGCAAGGCCAAAGGTGAGTTGACCTTTTCCTACAAGTTTGGAGACAAAGTTGTAGCCTTTGGTACAGAGACGGCGGTCCAAAAGTCTATGCAACCTATCACTGGTTATCCTGCATCGGTGGTTGGTCCTAGTTCAGCCCCTTATGGCGATTATCCGGCTGCTCCGCCACAACAGATGACCGGATACACATACCCGACACCGTACTACGGTGGTTACCCGCCACCGCCACCACCAGGGTATGGTTACCCTCCACCACCACCACCACCACCACCTGGTTATGGATATCCACCAGTTGTTCAGCAACCAGGAAAGAAGAAGAAGTTTGGCTTGGGATTGGGTGCTGGTTTGCTTGGAGGTGTTCTTGGTGGGCTTTTGATTGGAGATTTGGTTTCTGATAGTGTGGCTTATGATTGTGGTTATGATTCTGGGTTTGCGGATGCTGGTGGATTCTGATGGATATTAATGGAGCGTTCTTGTTAAATTAAAATTACAAGATCCGTTGTAGTTCCGGTCTTCAATGGCATGATCTAGAGTGATAAAGTTATAATAATGGTAGTTGTATCTTCTAAGAGACCATATGGTTGTTCTTGTTGTTGTATGTTAAATGGCAAAACTTTTCCCTTTCTGAAACTTTTTATTGGTGTCGTTTCAAATCTTAGATTTGTTTAGATTGCTGGGACTGGTATACCATCGTGTTTTCAAGAGATATTGATTTCATGTTAAAGCCTTGTTTCATTCTTATTTCATGGAGTGGCACTTGAATTTGACAATTGGAGAGGTACCGTAGATTAAAAGAAAAGAAGGCAGATCAAGCTTTCTTCTTGTTAAAAGATCGCTTAATCATATTCAACTCTTCCTGCATTCTCCGTTTGTTTTGGTATCAGTAACCTAGCACACTCTGCAACCACACATATGAAATGGATGAACATGGACTGATGATGAAAACTTTTTTTCCTGGACTTCTATGAACGCTTTTCTTCTCTCGGAACCACTAGACTTTTTTCCTGTATTTATCTATCGACTTCTGAGACACAGAATTGGCAGAAGTTGTGTCTCTCAGCACTTTAGACTCCTAATGCAACTGCCATAACCTCTGTTCCTCCCGTAACCATTTCAGCGAGACCTTCCACTGACAAAGTTTGAGTCAGAAATGAAATTCTGACCATAAGCGTCTTTGCTTTTAGTTTTGTTTCTTTAATTCAGAAATTGATTTGCACTTTGCATCCTGGAATCACGCGGCATCTTTACTTTAGATCCTGAAAAACAGAGAAGGAAAGCCTAATAGTTAGTGTATAGTCATCTTTTCTCCACGTACAGTGTTTTCCTATTATGACTGGAAACATTTCGATGGCCCTTTTCATTCCCTGAGACCTATTTATACAGTGGCCTAAAGAAAATATAGGCTCTTAAAAGACGTTGCATACAATCTGCAGGATGTCTGCAATAAATTATTTAAAAATGGATAGGCTGCAGGATGCCACCAGTGATAATTCTACTGTCCTAATTCTGAACTGTGGTTTTATAGAAATGGCATAAATATCTGCATGTTATCTCTTGCTCCAGTCAGGATATGGAACCAAGAGCATAATCGCGTTTAAATCTGCTATAAAAAGATAACAGGAACTCTGTAATCCTGCTATCCTCCCTGTGGTGCTTGCTATCTCCAAGTCTTTCTCCTTAGCTGTTTTATTTCAAGCTGTTGGTCTGTCTACCGTTACATGGTGTTTTAGTGTACTCCTTCCAGGAGTAGCCTGTAATCCTGCTGTATTTCCGGAGTAGCCTGTTCTGTGGTGATCGCCATCTCTAAGCCTTTCTCTTTAAGCTTTTATGGTGTAAGATGTTGATCAGTCTGCTTGTTACATGGTTGTTCTGTGAACTCCTCCTTCCTAGAGTAGTCTGTACATTTTCTATGCCTTGATGGAATTTTTTTAATTTTTCAAAAAAAACAAAACGTGGTATCATTTTCTTTTATATTTACTTGGTTACTTCAAACACAAACTAGAGAAATCAAACATTTACCATTGGATATTTATGTTGTGAGAAATCATTACCTGATATAGAATATGAACGAATCCAAAGCACATCTTGAATTGTCTACTTGGTAATCGGATTACTGACATTTCCACAAATTTTCACTTGCAATTCGTTATGTCATCATTCCACTTATCGCGCCATTTACTCTGCATTTCTTGGTCTAAAGCATATGGCAAACGTGCAGTTTAGCAGATTTTATTTCCGAGTTGAATAGAAGAAGTGAAAGAGGGGCCCTTTGTGGGGGTCCTGTTTTTGTGCTTGCATAAACATGCAGGTGGTTCATAGTTGGTTCTATGTCCTGTAGTTCTTTACAACAGAACCAAAAGGATGGGGTCATTATACCAGTACTAACGCAAAAGGAAACACCATCAGGTGTGGCTTGTCAATACGCCTAATGTCACGGAACTTAATTGAGTAATTTTGCTGAAATCCTCCCATTGACTGCTAAGTTTAATTTTTGTTAAAGTTTAACTCAACCTTTCTCTTAATTCAACATTCCTCTTCGTGATCATATACGAAGACTTTTTATTCTCAAACATCTCATATACGTTCGTATTTAATTGTTTCACTAGTATACTAACAGTACAGACAAATGTTTGGACAAGAGAAGAGATAAAAAAGAAATATGAAAAAATTAATCTTTTATTAACTCCCACCAAAATGTCAATAAAATAAACACAAATACTTCCTATTCGAAGCACTATATAATACAAATAACTCCTTACTCGAAGTTTTTGCAAAATAACCCCTCCAAAAGCTGTTAACTTTCTCACAATTATTTTTTCACTTATATATTTTAAAACTTGATTCTAATGAGTTATTTATAGATGTTACCTCTTATTTGAAAAGTAAGTACAAAGTAATTAAGAATTTCAAATCTTATTTCATTTTAATGATTAAAGTCACATCTCAACCATAAAGATCATGCTTATCCTAATTAATGGTAACATCTCCATCTAAATAGGACTTAACTTGTGATTGTGACATATCCTAAATAACTAAATAAAGATTACATATTCGAAAGGATATCATCCTTATCCGTGAAAATCCCCAATCTTCTTAACGACATGCTCTTATCTCTTGGGTGCTGATACAACCTTATCCACGTGATCTTCAAACTAATCTTACCACATCATTTAGATATCACATCAACAATAATGTGTTGTCTAAGTCATCCAATCTATCTACACATAGATCAAATCAATGCACATTTATAGTTAAGTATGTTAGCCACAGTCTAACTTACTCGTGACATAATCTTTGCTCAACTACTCGCAAGTCTTTCACTTTAATCCCCTTCTTGAATCTGTCCTCTTCATACTGACATGCAGGTCATTGATTAAGACTCGTCAACACTCATACTAGCCCACAACTTAAACTTAAGGGTATAACATGTCCTTCTTCACAATATAACTAAAAGGATTGGATTATCGTACCAACACTAATGCAAAAGGAAACACCATTTGGTGTGACTCGCCAATATGCCTAGTGATGGATGACAAATAAACCCATGAGGGGTTTATTTTCATTGATCATGTATTAATCATCAAGGGTAGTTAATATTTGTAATTAACTATATAAGGTGTTTAAAATTCAAAATGATGATAAGAGAATAATCTAAAGCATAAAAACTTTTTGCAAAAAATATTTTGTACGTTCTCTAATAAGTGAAATTCAAGACATCAATCCAAATACGTGATTGTTGTTGATTATGCATATATCATGATCCTGTTGTTTATAATCTATGTGATTATATCTTGTCCTAAGTTTTTCTTACATTGGTATCAGAGTCAGATTCTTTTGTGATAATTTTATGAATATATTATATTACAATGAAGTAGGATATGCCATGTTTCTATTTAAAATATATTGTGTTAATAAGATGTGTTCTTATTATAAAGTATAATTTACACTTTCCTATGTATCCACATTTTTTAACTTGGTTTGAATTCAATGACATGTTATAATATGTTGTTTTTTTGGTCCTTACATCTTTCTCTGTCTCTGTTTTTTTTTTTCAATTTATCTTTTCTCTGGTTTCCAACGATTTTTTTTGTTGTTGTTGAATCGATTGAAGATTTATTGTTGGACACACACAATAGGGAATAAAAAGATGGATAAATTGTTGAAAACAAAATGTTAAAAAAAAAAGGAAGAAACAAAAGGAAAACACATAGTAGGAATGGTCAAGCTTTGGTTTTGTTGTTTTCGGCAGAAACATGTAGGGAGTTGTTTTCAAGCATGTTAAGCATGGGTTAAGACTTTGAGCTTTGTGACCCAAACTCTTAAACATGTTTTTAAAACATAAGAGGATAAACTAAAGTGATAAGAATGGGTTATTGCTTTGGGCAGTAAACAATGATAACAATAGAATGGGCTTACTATGTATGGGCTTTAACTAAATTCATTAGTTTGTCTTTTTGTTAAGTTTGGATCTATGTAAAAGGGCCTAAGATTTGTATTGTTTTGTGATCCAATTAGTAATAAATTTATTGTTGGACTCATAGTCAAATGTATCTAGCTTTTGAGTTTGACTTAAGCCCCATGTTTAGTGAAAGGGTCGAATTTATTAAAACAAAATTAGGAATTAGTTTTCTAATAAGATTCAAATTAGAAATTAATTTTTTTCTAATGGAATTAAACTAATTGGTTTAGTTTAAAAAATTAGAATAAGTTTCTAAAACTAACAAAATTAGAAATGAGTTTTCTAATTGTAATTTTAGTTGAATTAATATTAGAAAT
>JAOXYD010067190.1:0-12762 GCA_028565735.1 Pinacopodium congolense | reverse complement strand
TTAAATGAAGAACATAAAAAACTGGACAGTTTTGATGTCTAAGTGAACTAATGCACACAAATGATAAAATATTCAACAAAAAATTCGAAACTAAGTATAATCTGACTCCTAAGAACTTAAACAATCATAAAACAATAATAACAACCACAAAGAAACAAGTTAAGCAAGTGGAAATTGGATTTAAACTCAAAACAGTAAAAACAGGAGCTATCTTGAATTATATGAAAGTTCTAGCTCAATCATAGCTTAAACAGGTCTCAAAAATTCGAAACAAGGTTTAAACACAATCTAGAGACCTTATGCAAACTGAAAACTCCAATGACATGATTTTAGAAATAGGTTTAGGCACCTGAAATTGAGATTTAAGCTAGAATAGTCTCAACAGAGACAGTTTTGATATATGAATGAATTCTAACTTTAATCTATTGAAATAGCCTTTCTAAAATGTAAAAGATGGATCAAATAAACTCTTAAACATTTAACCAAGATATCAAACACAATTTCACACACTCAGAAACACAAATTACATAAACATATCAATTGAAAAGTAAGTGCAGAGAAAATGTACAGCTTGAGGCTTTTGAGAGATTCAAAGTGTTTGATCTGTTTTTTAAGTATCTAGAGGATCAAAATTCGTTTCTAAGAAGTATATATAGTGTTAGGAGGCTTAAGGAGGGTTTGGGAGGGGTTTTAAGACGTTAGAATGAGGACAAAAGACATAAGACCCGAAAGGGGAAAACTAGCCGTTAGAGTCTGACTCTATAACGGCACCCTCTGGGCTGATCAACGGCGCCGTTAAGCTAAGAACAGCTCGCCGTTGATGCCTTCTGGAAACAGGGTACAACAACACTCAAGTATGGTGTCGTTGATGGATATGCTGCAAAACTGACTCTAATCAGTTTCAAACAAGTTCATAATGATAATTAAGATATTAAACACTTTTAAAATCATGTATTGATGCTATATGAATGATCAAATACCTTAAAACAATTTAAACACAAGATTTGGCCTATGAATTGAGATAATATGCACTTTTGACATTTCAAATGCAATGCATGATCAAACTTAAGCCCTTAGGTCAATTGAACAGTAAGTAAAACTTACAAACATATTTGAAACAACCTATCTAAGGTCTTGGAACTTCCAATTCACTTGAATTTCCAATATCTTCAATTTTGACCTTCAAACTCCAAGCTTTCCATAATGGATTCTTCTTGAAACATACCTAACTTTAAGATTAACATCATAAACTCAAACCATTAGTAATTAAGCATGTTTTGTTATCATCAAAACTAATATTGGAACCTCCCTTGGTTCAACAGAATGGATCTATTTTATTACAAGTTAACCACTAAAAGCCTAAAAATTAGGTTCTTTGTATAAGTAATAGGCATCCTAATCAAGGCAAACATCACCGTCATGATCATGGTCATGATTCCCACTATGTAAAAATCATAGCTAGCATCACGGGCATAATGCTGCTCGTAATGCCCTAACTTTCTACTTCTCTTAGTTTTCTTATGATAACTCTTACATCCTTCGTCCAATTGCCATCAAACTTGATATAGGCTTCTTCACATGCCTTGTAACCCAACAAATACCATAATAATTTGAGCTCTAGAGGTGCACCTAATGCTTCACTAAAGTCACCTATATCAAGGCTAGTGCTTATTTGAGCTTCTTTTGTTCTTCTCTTAATGCACTCTTCATGGCTTATCATATAATCTTGAAAATTGGTGTGGTAATTCATAACACAATGATCTAAGTCCTCAAATTGATTCCATACCTTTTCAAGTTCTAGATATGTCTTGAAATGCTCACCAAAGTCCTACAAATCATAATCAAACATAGAAATGGATAATCAACATCTCGTTTAAAGGATTTAACTCAATATGCACATGAATCACATTAATTTACCCATAAAACCAATTCAAACAAGCACTAAATCATGTCTAAAATTTGTATGCTTTAAGAGCTATCAGTTCTTAAAATTTAAATACAATATCATATCCTTGCTTATACATCTAATTTCCACTAGTTATATTATATACATGCGAAAATCAAAAGAGGATTTAAAGGTGATTTAAAACCATAAACATTAATAGAGTACTTAAACATATGTAGGGAACAATTCTCCTCTTTCACTTTTAAGAATTTAAACACATGCTTAGATCAACCACCTTTTTATGAACAATAAGAACTTTGTACTAAGTTTCTTTTTGCTATTTTTTCTTTTCTTTTTCTTTTTTCATTTTTTCTTTTCTTTCTTTTCTTTCCTTTTTATTTGAATAAAGAAATACATTGAAAAAAAATTCAAAAAGGGAAAAATATTAAAAAAAATTCAGAGGAGTATAGGACTTGAAACTATAATTTAGAAGCCCTACTAATATCTATAGTTGAGTAAGTATCTCTAATGATAGGATTAGGCGTGTAACATAGTTTTCAATATAAACAAAAGGGGTATACGGTTCAAAATGTTGTTAAAGGATATAAAATTTGATAGGCCATTTAAGCTTAAAGTTTAAATTAAACAAGGTCTTTGTTATTTTCATGCATACATATATCAATGTCTTCTCAAAATGATTCATACAAGCCCAGGATATATATATCCACATACAAGAATACCACGCATTAAATAAAATGTAGATTGATATGAATGCTTCAATTGTTTAGGCTCAAAAGCTAAAAATCTTAACGAATTATCCTCAACTTCATATAGTGCTTTATCACTCAATTTTTAAGATTCATATAAGCTCATACTCCTAATGCATTCAACTACTCAATATGTGTTTCTCTCAAACTTAATCAATTTAAATCTCAAATCATACACACCATTCCTTAAAAAATAATGGCCAACTTATTCCCAGACAAGAACTAAAACACAATCAATTGCACCTTTCCCACACTTAATCCAAACATTGTCTCTAATGTTTTCACATTTATTCATACTAAAAATAACAAATATATAAAATAAATGAATGAGGACTTCCCTAAAATTATTCTGGAATATGAGATGAGACCAGTCGTTATGGAGTAAAAGGATGAGGTACAGTTAAAACTTGAGACTTTAGAAACATCATAACATTACGTTTAATTTAATTTCTTTGGTTCTTTATCCTATCAAATCTCTTTTAAAGTTCTAATAATTAACATTATGAAGATGATGATAGAAGATCCAATAGAACATCTCTATTGGTGTTGGCAATATTACTCAAAACTTGCTTGTGTCTTATCATTTCTAAAGGAAGGTAAAGTTATTGGTCCTAAACAAACAAAGCTATAACTTCCATTATTTCGCTTCATCAACATGCCCATATTTTCTAAACAAGAAATGTCAAGAGGTTTCATTTCACAAGCATCCTACATTTTAGTGGTCAAGATATTAAGCAAATTAAGATTAATACCTAGATATGTGATAAAAGAACCCAAAATTAGTTGTTAATTCTTTTTTAATATAACAACTTTAAAATGAGTTATAAGGAAAAAGCATAAGTTAACTTGAATACCTTGTTGTGTACACAATAAAAAATTGAACTTAACTTTAGAAATGCAATTGCACTATCTCGTCTTTCTGAAAAATGAAAAGCAAGTGTTGGATATAATGGAAAATATGATTATACGATTATGTAATCTTGGATGCACTTGAACTATAAGCACTGTTATCGATAGACCACAAAATACATAAAATCGAAGGATAATATTTTGAATGATATCACATTGGGATAACATGTCTTATTTACACGTAACATCTTCGTCCCAATAAAACCCATGCCAATATTACACTCAATAATTTCAAAATGAAACTTCCCTTCCTATTAGCCTAATCTCAAATGTGTCCTTGACACACAAATCAAATTTCTCATCATCATTGACTTTAAAAGTTGTATAAACTTCATGCATAAGTTTAATGAATGCAAGACAAGTTGATACTTGCATAGCTACGCCATCCAGTTATATTAATTAATTCATCCATCAAATTCATTATGAATTTTTAATTGATCAAAAGTAGGGATATGAATAGTTAGGATTAAATTTTCCTTTCATATATCAAATAATAACTCTTTTTTTCTTTTCTGTCTGTAAACGTTATGTAGCCTCCTAATTTTAACATCAAAGTAATAGCACTTGTTTCCAATTTGTGCTTATAAATGGGGAATTGCAATGAGTTGAGGCTCATTCTATTCTCTAAGTGTCTCAAAAATTGGCTTCAATAGCTCTAGCTCCAATAATAAAAGGTCTATCACCTCATTAGGTGTCTTTAATAGGAAAGGTTCTAGAGATTTTGAGTTTTACAAGTTTGAGGGTCCTTTCTCACACCTTTTTTTCCCTTTTCCTTTCACCACGACTTTTATGTGGGAAAAGAGCCCTAATGATAAACTTCGACAATAAAGAAAGAGGTTGGCAATAATAGCACAGGTTGCAGGACTAGTAAGGCAACGATGATCAATGGAGAGGTAAGTGAGTTAAGATATGTGTTGATGGATGGCAAGGTGAAGTGATGGTGGAAGATTGGCAAAGGAGAGGTAATTGTGGGTGGTCTATGGATGGCAGCTTAAGGTTACAAGTGAGAGGGGAATAAGTTGATAGTAATGGTTAAGAAATGGGCAATGGTGGAGGAAAAACAATGAGTTATGGCTAGATTTAAGAGACTTAAAGTTGTAACAATAAAAAAATGAGAGGAAAACAAAAGATGGTGAAATAGGGACTTAAATGAGATGAGGATGTTAGGAGAAATGGGAAAGGCAACTAGGGTTTTTGGTTTAAAAAAAGGACATAAATGGCATTTAGGTATGGATTAAATACTTCATTAATGATCAATGTTATTGCATTATCTTCCCTTGAATCTAAAATGGCACCTTGGCATAAGAACAATATGACCTTTTCTGATTACCTTTGTTTTTCATTTCTTTCAAACATAAAATGGCACCTACCTATTAAGTTAAATGGTGCTAACTTGGTTTGCCATTATTCCTCTTTCAAAATTTCATCTCTACTAAGAAATTGAAAGACACGTCTTCAAATGGTAAAATAATACCCTTTATGCCACAATTTTATTTTTGCCTACATGTGAATAAAATTATACACTACATCGAACTTAGAATTTGATTGGTGTGTAATATATAGGATTTTAGGATATGATTTTACTTGTTCCCATATCTTGATGCTAAATCATCCAATTTACATGAATATTTGGTTAAAATGTAGGTTCGTCCCCAAGGTTGGATTTATATGTGAAAAAGACAAAGCGTGGATATTTTTTTAGAAGATTAACGTGGGTCATTAATAATGCCATTAATGTCTCATTTGTACCACTGTTATAGTTAACTAAGAAGAACAATGTGACCTTTTAATGACACTATTGTGGAATGAGCAACCACCTTTAAACACCACTTTAAGGATGAAAAAAATAATTTGGGTTATAAACAATGCCATTGATTAGCAATATTAAGGGCCATTATAGTCTCTAGAGGCATGTTATAGCATGGATTCAAAGGGAAATTTAGAACAACCTTTCTTAAATGGACTTAGACTTCACCTAGTTCTATATAAACATTTTTTAGATAGTTTTGTAGAGATTTTTGGATCATTTTAGGTAGACATTTTCATAGAGTTTAGATTTTCTTTTTAGTTTTCTCTTAATTTTGAGTAATAGATATTCAAGAGCACCTTGCAAGGTTTCAAAGAGAGGATTAAATTGGATTACAATTTGGAAAATCATTCTAAGTGTATTAAAAACCCTCAATTTCTTTTATATCTTTGCTCTTATTATTTTGATTAATAAATATGTGTTCCATGATTAGATCATTGTGTTTATTAATTATAATGAGTGGCTAATTGATTTAAAGCTAAGGATAGGTAAGTAGATCAATTAATTGACTTATAATATCTTATTTATATGCTAATATTTGCTTAGATTATTCTTTAACCATTTATAATTGATTGGCTATATTGGATAGATTCTTAGATAATTAGAAATCCAACAAATTTACCTTAATTATTGAAAATATTGGTAAACAACATAGTTTAAATCAGTGAATAACCAAAACATTGATTAATTATGAGTCTAGAAGGAAAATTTTAGGTTTGAACTCCCTAAAATTTATGCTTATTACCTAAGTTCGTTGAATGACCAAACAAAGGAATAGGAACAATAGGGATAAGGTATTATCTTAACTACAGTTGTATCTTAATATCAAGAAGATACCCTCAATCATATAATAATTGTTTTGCTAAATTAATTCATTGAAATCTAAAACCTTAATTATACACTAAATGTTAGTAAATTTTAGATTATCAAATCTTTTCTATAAATTGAATAGTTAGTTAATTTAGTGGCTTAATTTAGTTTATCACTTTAATTAAGTTCTTTACATAATCATAGACTAGTTGACTTATTAGTTACAGTAAATCCTCATGGGATAATTCTATATTCAAATTTAAAGCCATTGTATTACTTATGATAGGTATACTTGTTGGTATTGGTCTTAGGTTAAAATTGTGATAAATACTTAGCGCTCGTTTGGTTCAACTTTCTATTTTATTTTTGTTTTTGTGTATTTTCATTGGTTTTTGTTCTTTTTTCTGTTTCTGTGCATTTTTTTTCATTTTCATATTGTATTTGTGTTTTTTTTTTTACGCTTTTTTGTGTTTAGAAAAATAGAACAGGAAATCAAGACAAGTTACTTAACAAAACATGCCTTCAATATAGGAAGACAACCAACATGTTTTTGCCACCATTGATAGGGTTCTTCACTAGTAATGATTTGTTATTTTTATTTTTATTTTCTTTATTATATCTACATTTTATTTTTAATTTTATTTATGATTATTCTTTTATTCATTACTAGAAATGGATAGGTAATGATTAGTCTAGAGTTTTATGTTCATATTTTGTTTTATTTCAATTTTAGTCTAAACATTAGGTTATCTTTTTGGGACTACAAGGTAGTTACTGAAATGATGTGAAAAGGTTACCACTAGCAAGAGTGTCAATAGTGTAAATATGATCAAGGAGTCTTAAGCCATGATTAGAGAGATCGATGGGAAGGCCATAAAGATCAACAAGAAGCCACCTATAATCAAAATTGGATAAATCACCTAGATAACCCTTGATTTATTAAGACCATTTTTTAGCTATCTTTACCAATTTATCCTTATCAACAACTCAAAAAGGATTTAAGATTGGCCCTGTGTTGAATAATAAGTGAGTGTACATATAAGAGTAAGGTCAATCAAGAAAGACTAGACTCATTGTAATTTGGAAATCCAAGTGGGGCAATTAGTGGAATTTATCACAATGTTATACTAATTTAAACTATTTAACATTATTGAAGTGGAGCCAATGGAGCAAGAATTTTTGTATTCAATTGTAACTAAGGAGAAGCTAACAATTGAATTAGACATGAATAATGAAATGGCTATTGAAAAGGAAGATAAGGAAGCACTTAAGAGCATTGATTTTATTGGCTATTAAAAAGGAAGATAAGGAAGCACTTGAGAGCATTGATTTTATTGGCATTAAAAATTTTGACCATTGACCACGATTGTGCATCGAGATCTTTTATAATGATGCATTATAAAGGATGAGGAAGGTGAACAATAGAACCCAACAGTAGGTGTAGTAAGTAATAAGGTGATGGCACATTAATATGAAAATGAAGAGAAAGTTGTAGAGCTATGAACCTAGGAAGAAAATTAAAATTCTCTTAAGATAAGATCTAGCTAAAATACCTTTAAAAAGTACTTATCAAGATGTAACCCAATCACTATTTTAGTTTTCTTTTAATTGTATGTTTTAACTAGTTCCCTTAAGTTTGTTGCCTTAGTTATTTTCCTTTTGTTGCACGTCTTTAGTCAGTTACTGTAATCTATCATTTTAGGTTAGCATATTTGGGCAAAATTAGTGCACGATTATAATATGTTCAAAAGGTCAATAAATTAAGGGTAGCTAGTGGAAATTTAGGGACTTGAAGAAATGCTTTAGATAGTATATTAAATGCCTCTTAAAACGACACAATTATGCATCATAAAAATAATAATGTTATTGTAATTTTCTTAGATTTCCATTGAAGCTTGACTTTCATGTATAGCGACTATGTGTCTAAGGTGTTTCTAGGTGCTTAAAGTGTTATTTGTGTGTTTAAAGCTTAGTTAGTATGATCTTTTACATTCTTTTCATTGTCTTTATATTTTTGGTTACTTCTTATTATTGTCTTTTATATGCTTGGATCAACAGTTAATAAATGAAGCTCAATCTAGTACTAGTTTTGATACAAGTGACTTTGGTGATGCATTAGGTGTACTTCTTGAGCTCATAGTTTTATGAAATTTTATAGGGTGTAAGAACATCATGCAAGGAACATACATATCAAATTTCATGACCATTGGAGATGTATAAAAGAAGTAAAATCAAAAGTTGGAAGAACTGTCAAAGGAGAAGATAACCCTGATAGGCATTTTCTGTCACCCTCGTGCTTGTGCACAAGGATGACACCGAAGTTGAAGCCATAACGTGTCCAACATAGGATTTTATGACTTGAAGGTCACTTTTGAATATCTTTAAGGGTTAGAAACCCTAAGATCCTCCATATAATATCATAATACATACCCAAAGGAGAAACAACAAGGTTTTGGTGGCCACCCAAAAAAGGAAACATCATTAGCTTTGGGATTCATCAAGATATGAACTTCCAGATTTTCTAGCAATGGGGAAGTGAAAGTAAGAGTTCTAAGCTTCATCTGGTTTCACTCATTTCTCTCTTTTCTACTTTTTTTATGGAAAATATGTTAATTAGGGATTTTATAAACATCATAAGTGGCTGAACAATATTGTAGGGATTGTCTTTTGAACTATTTTATTGAACTCTTGTTTATTGATTCAATGAAATGATTTTTTTGGTATTTATCATGCCTAATCCTTGCAATATATTGAGAGATTGAACTTGGTAACTTGTGTTAAGTGTACAATAAGAGTTTACAATCAAGAAATCTATAAATATCATGTTTATTAATTGATTCGAGAGAGATCTTGGTTAATTAATAAATTGCCTATTACTTCACATCTAGTTAGATTTTTAAGAAAGATTTTATAGATTGAGAGATTACAAGACTAATTTTATTTTATTCAACTAGGAAAATTTAGTTACACCTTGAGATAGGGTGACTAAGGCGTTAGGATATCTTGGGCCAAACATAATTGAAATCAATAAAATAAGAAGGAAACAAAATGGGGATAAATGTAATTCCTAGTCTTAAACCTTGAAGTTATAAATTCCTACACTTTGTTCCTTTGATTGTTCATTGTTAGTTTGTTTAATTTTAATTTTTTTAGTTATTATTGTCTGAAAGTATGCCTTAAATAAAGTTTAACTTGAATCAAGTAGTAACTCAATATAATCCTTATGAAATGATATTTGTTGTACTATAAGTTTACAGCATATTCACTTACGGTATGTTTACTAACGTATAACGAGTTAGTAATCAACACCCACTTTTCACACTTTTTTACCTTCTTCATTTTTTAAAAAAATTTTTTGCATGATTTTGAATTTAATTTTAATCAAGATGATGAAAAGGTTTTAAATAAGCCACAATTTTCTTAAAATTAAGCATTTTATATATAGAAAATCATCATGATCATTAGGTATCCATTATCCGAAACATGAAACATTATAAAAACATTTGATCATAAATAATCATAATTAAAAGGAAAATTGTTTAATGAAATGCATCAAAATAAAAAAAATTCCACAAATTATAGATTATCATTAAAAATGATAAAATGATGAGCTATAGGATAAGAAAAACACACGTGTAAAAGAATGATATCCCTTCCCTATACTTAAATTGAACATGGCCCTCAATATTTATAAAACTAATAATAAAGAAAAAATAAGAGAAGGGCATAAAAACACTCAAAGGATAATGATTTTGTGTTGTGATCCATTTATGTGAATATTGAATTTTGATCATTGATTGCAGCAAATTGAAATGATAGAAGAAAAATGAAAGTTTTAGGGGAAAAATAAAGACAAACCATGCTCCATATATAGATAAATATCAATGAAGAACAACAAGGATCCCAAACACAATAAAATAATAAAATATAACCGAAAAGGTACAAAAGGAAAACCTACTGAAAGGAAATAATAAAAGAAAACATTCGTGAATAAAAGTCAAAAACTACAATCCACAAGCATTTAGCTCTAAAGATGATCAATCTAATCTATAATGTTAGCCATGCTAGTATCAACTCGAGCATCAAGGGTAGATAATCTATTCTTCAATCACAAAATAATAGTTATAGTATCATTAGGAGTTAGAGCAAAGGAAGGCATAAAAGTAGGAAAAACTAGTGGCTATTAATGAACACTCAGAGTAGCTTCAGATGAAGCCTTACTGATACTCTCAGGTGCTTGTGTATCAAGTTCTTCTACTCTTTTGTTAGCTTTTAGTGGTCGATGGATAATTTTGAGCCATAAGCCTCTAATATGAATATACTGCCATAGCTTAACTGTGGCGTGAGTAATAATGGAAGCACTGGGAGGCTGTATTGCTACCTTACCAGAAAAAAAAATCCTACCTCCTAAAAGATCCTCATAAGAAAATAAGGGAAGCAGAAGTTCTTATTAATATGATAAAATCGAACCACATTTCACATGTTCTAAATCATAAATTGTATAAAAGGACGCCCTTGATGTCACCAAGTACATGAAGCATCATATATAAAATATAAGAATATGTAAAGTGTACTTCATTCAACCCACTAGCCTTAGGAGTAACATTGCCATTAAGGAGTGCCACTATAATCCTCTCTCAAACTCCTAACTATGATGTTAGGTAAAATCTTTAGTTTGGAGGTTTAATAAGGCCTAGGGTTAAATAAGCTTTAGCAATGGAGAAATAAGGTTCAAATGAAACTGAGCCTCACACCATGGATCGCACCTTAATAATGTTCGACTCGTCCTCCATGTTGGAATATAATCCTCAAACCAAAGTGGGTTAATATGGACCAACCATCATGAAAATAGGGTTCCACTCAAGAGGTCAAAAGACAATTGAGACATCAAACTCATCATCTAAGGCCAATGCCATTGATCACTTCATGATAATGTTATTATGAAGGTGCACCTCATACCACTCCTAATTCTCATGAGTAGTAAAGCAAGAACTATCAAATGATGGCCTCTTTCAAGAACTAGAAGCACCCATGAGAGACTTGGGATAAATTTAAGTGAAAATTGTTCAACAAATTGACCAAAAGGAGTTGGGAAATGCAAGAAAAGTGTGAAAATTTTTCAGTCGCCCTTACGAGAATATTATTGTCTCATCGAAAATTTCTCTTGATTTTAGTGAGTGATTTAAGCTAAAAAAAAAGTGGCATCAAAGGAAAGCTTATGGAAAATGGAACCTATTGATACCAAAATCTACGGAAAATGATCACAAAATAATAAAAATTGAAAAAAGATAGGGGCAATGTGAATAGTGAATATTGAGGAGTTAAAATGAATTTTTGAGTAAAAATTGGATGTGTAAAGGTGAAAAGATGATGAAAATGTGTAAAGCTCTCAAAATGTGAAAGAAAGACATCAAAAAGTTGAGTTTTGGTGGAGATTTTAGCACAAAATGGTGGTTGGAAGGTGATGTTCGAAGGTGGTTCGAAGGGATAAAAACTAAATGGTGGTTGGACCTATAGGGTTTTTCTAAAACCACATCGTTTTTTAACTTTCTACGTATTTAAACAGTGGTTTCTTATAAGTTAAATGACATCTTTCAATGTCACCATTTAGGTCCCCAGAAACACTTAAATAGTGGTTTCTACAAACTCAAATGTTGCCATTTAAGACCACCATTTAGTTTTTCCAACACTTATAAACATGAAAAATCAACTTAAAACTTCATCAAATCACTACTAATTCAAGGCCTAACATGTCTAAATGGATTATTCATCAAAATTGTTCAAGGATGTAGGTTAGAAACATTTAAAATTGAAGAAAATCAATCCAAATGAAAGGGAACAAATGAAAAGCAAATTAATGCTTAATAAAACACTTCAAAAGTAAAGCAAACCTAAAACACACTAAACTTAGATAAAAGATCCTACTTCTATAATTGGATTGCCTCACAATAAGCGCTTCTTTAAGATTTTTTTAGCTAGATCTTAACATTAGGGAATCTTTAACCTCTTCCTTAGTAAATCATCCAAATTCTTTTCTCTATTCTAAGGGCTTTTATACCTCTAATTAAATAGTTAAATACATTATGAACCTTACCCCTGATGAAATATCATTCAATACTTCTTTCCCTATCAAAACACCAAGGCAAATAATTAAGAATTATAACATTTAGCCTAGGATCAAAAGATAAATCACCTTGAAAAAAAATTCTCTCTAATGCCTCTTTAGGTTTTATAATAGCCTCATTATAAGCTTCTACTTCAAACTCCTTTGATTCAATTGTGATCTTCTCTTCACCACTAATTACGTCCTTAACATTGTTATCACGCACTAAGATCTTCCTGAATTTCAATGGTTTCTAAAACATCTTCTTCTAAGTCACTCATAGATTCTTCCAGATCACTAACCACTTAAACCATAGATTAAACAAATGCATCACTACTTGTTGCGTTGGTTAGGTGACTGTAAAATTGAAGGGTGTTCGAAATGATTTTACTTTTAAAACCAATGTACTTTTTAGGCAAGTGCACCTATCGCAAAAGTAATAAAGTGGAGTAAAATTTAAAACTCCAAGTGTCGATCCCAC
>JAOXYD010067179.1:0-12763 GCA_028565735.1 Pinacopodium congolense | reverse complement strand
TATTGTATAGTTTTAATTTTACTTTAACCCCATCTTAAAAAATCAATAATAATATAAATTTGATATAATAATAATTTTATTACTTACCTTAAATGTTCTATTAGTTTATATAACCAATTTAATTTTGTAATGAATATGAATCAATGAATCATTTAAGATAATCAATAATTTAGTCCATATTTTGTTAATTCATATTTAAAAAGATTAAAAAATATAAATATGAATTATTAGAACATTTAAGGCCTTAACCAAATCTAGTATTAATTAGAAACTAAAATAAAAATAAAATTAACTTTACGACAAAAGCAATCATGAATTAATTTGCACATCAAAATTCAATAAAAAATTTAGTATTACAAAAAAGGAAAAGAAATTAAAAACTATTGAACAAAAAGAGATTCCAATCATTAGTTTGATAAAACATCTTTGTTAATAATAGTTTAATTTTGGTTAAAAGATAAGAAAATATAAATTGTGTAAGATCTTATGATGGAGCCTAGTAGGGAAATGCTTTCATGAAGGAAATATTAAAGTAGAACATGCATTGATAAGAAAATCAAATGGAAAATCAAGGTTATGAAGATTAAGGTCGAATAGTTTTAGAGTTGTTATTTTGTATGTAAGCTTGTCTTAATCTTACTAATACTTGAAGAGTTGAAGAAGTTACATGAATATTTACATTTAGGAGTCTGGTTAAAGTTTTAGAGTTTACTTAATTGTGTTCATTGCTTTTGCATATTGGAATTTGGTTTAGAGTTTAATATTGGTATGAAGTTTTATAATCAAGAGAAAAATATGTGAATTGTTTTAAAATATTCCTCTTAATATGTCAAAATGTTTTGAAAAATTGTTTATCCTTGTTTAAAGTTAATTAAGTTTGGTTTAATGTGTTTTGATTCGTTTAAGTATAGTTTTTTGTGTGAAAAATGATTTTTGTGAAGTTTAGGAAAATTATGGAAGTGTTTAAAGATTGAAAAGTTAAAAATCCCTACAAACCCAGACTCATTTTGTATTTGAGTTTAATCGAAGTGTCTTGGTGTCTAAAATGACTTTTGAGAAGTTTTAGAACTTATATGAATTAGTTATTGAGTGAAAAGAATGTTTTTAAAATGTTTGAAAAAGATTTGGAAGCTTTTGTAAAGAGTTTAAAACTATTTAAAATGAAAAATTTTCATAATCAAGGAAAATATTGTGATCGAGTCAATTAAATATTTTAAAATTTGAAAAAGCCCTGTAATTGGTTTAAAAGCTGTGTTTTTAGAGTGAAATAAATTGTTTTATTATGATTTAAAATGGTTTTGGAAGTTGTTGGAATGAGAAATTTGCAAAATATATTAATTTTGTTAAGAACCAATACATAATTTATTTTTTAGCTTTATTGTGATATCCTGGTACACAAAATATTATGGGTTTTAAAACTTATTCTAAGTTGCTTGAATCAATTTGGAATTGATTAGAGTTTGTTTTTGATTATTTTTGTTGAATTTCAAAATCTAGATTTTGTAGATGTATTGATTGATTAATGGGGTATATAGGTTGTCCAGTTGGTTGGCCTTATAGGTTAAGTCAACCAATCTTTGCCTTTCAATAAACCATTATGGCTTTTTATTTAGGAAAAAAATATATGATATTATATTGGTGGCCTTTCATGGCCATCTTCATATAAAATAAAAGAAAAGGCCATGAAAGGCCACAAGTATAATACCATGTAATCAAACCCTTTTATTTAATATCGATAAATCAATGTCAATAGGTCGATCGATCAGTGATTAGTCAATCGACCCTATGCATCAGTTAATCAATGGACACTATTAATGGCTAATACTAATTATTCAACATCTTTTTTTGTTTTGTGTAATGTCTTTTTAATGTTTCAAATTGTATGAGACCTTGAGAAGCTTATAAATAACAGGTATAAGTGGTTAGAAATAATCCTAATGTGCTTGGATTATTAAGAGAGTATCGACTGAGATTTTGAATGTGGTTTATGAGTTCAAAAGAAAGAGTTGCCTTCGTGTTTACATGTTATTTCATTTTTTTAGCCTTTTGAGCATTAGTTTTGGTCAAGTTAGTATGTTACTTTGTATAACCTTGAGTGGAGGTTGAGAACTTAATTTTTGTGGCTTGGTTTTTCTTAGGATTAAGATTGTGAATAAATTGAGTTTGGGAAAGAGTTCTTCTTCATTTTTAGAATAAAAGACTTGTTATAGGTTCTTCTTCACCTCCTTTGTAGAAAGAATACGTTTGTTGGATTACTTTCACCTGTTGGTGACAAAACGATGTTGCAAATGTTTCTTTTCATCCAAAAGAGGATTTGAATAAGTTAAAATCCTATGAGATTATTAGGAGTAGACACAGGTTAAGGATTGTTAGCTAAATTACTATAAAAATTGTGATGTATCCTTCGTTCCCTTAATTCTTTAACTTTATACACTTGTAATTATTTTGAATTGCCTTAATTTAATTTCACTACAGTAAAAAGAGCTTTAAACAACAAAAGGCTTGTAACAGTTTGAAAAACTGTTGCTAAAAATTAGTTGACAGGGTTGCACTTTACAAACATAGTGAATGTAGCGGGAGAGTAAGAGGGAGGGTGAATAAAAAGGTCACAGAGGTTTGATGGAACCTTTCAATTTTACTGTATCCACATCATGCTTGAAATTTATTTTAGTGGGTTTGTAGCTCAAAAGTCATTTCATTTCATATGAGAAATATGGGATTGGGATAGGAATTAAATCAAGAGAAAAAAACTAGGAGCTCCTTGTAACTCTGCATAGGACCATGCGAATCTTACACAGGTCTTACAGTTTTTTAAAAAGAAATAATTATATAGTTTGATATAATATATTATTATATTATATTATAATAATTAAATATATTTTTTTGAAAACTAACTTTCAATTTTGTTCTTCTGTTCTTATTGATATGTTTCATATGTCTTAAATTTTAAATTCTAAAATTTTAAGTCACAAATATCTAATATAAAAAATTTTAAAATAATAATATAATAATTTTTTAAATTACAAAAGATAGAAAAATAAATTAATCTATTAAAAATATATATACTTTTATTTTTATCCCTAAAGATTCATATAAAAAAAATCAAGGAGCACTTAAAGAGTCAAAGGGAAGCCATTATAAGGTGTTTTTGTAGGGCTTGTTTTGTATCATTTTAGTTTTGAGTTTTGGTTTGTTATTTTTCTAAATATAGAAATTAAAAAAAACAGTATAGAAATCGAAAAAAATAATACAGAAACTGAAAGATAAACAAAAATCAATACAAAAACATAAAAATTATAACAAAAAATACAACTAACAACAATACGAAACATCTCCTAATTTTTTTCCATTAAACCAAAGGGGACATATTAATACTCCACCAATAGTAGTTTTCAACAATGTTACAAATATCTGTTGTCAAATTTTATTTTAATATAATATTGTATTAGTATCAATTAATATGGAATATTGTATCGAAAAATTTTATAAAATCTTATAATATTGCATTAGCATAAATCAATATGGAATATTGTATCGATTTTTTTAAATTATAAAGTAATTATTAAATTTTATAAAATTTGTAAAATAGTCTTTTAATATATTGTGTTATGCAATTTTAATTTTACTTTAACCTTATCTAAAAAAATGGTAATAATATAAATTTGATATAATAATAATTTTATTAATTACCTTAAATGCTCTACTAGTTTATATAACCAATTTAATTTTGTAATGAATATGAATCAATAAATCATTTAAGATAATCAATGAATTAGTCCATCTTTTTTTAATTCATATTTAAAAATATTAAAAATATTAATATGAATTATTAGAACATTTAAGGCCTTAACCAAATCTAGTATTAATTAGAAACTAAATTAAAAATAAAATTGACGTTACGACAAACATAGTCATTAATTAATTTGCACATCAAAAATTAAATAAAACATTTATTATTACAAAAAAGGGAAAGAAATAAAAAACTATTGAACAAAAAGAGGTTCCGATCATTAGTTTGATAATTACAAAACATCTTTATTACTAATAGTTTAATTTTGGTGAAATAGAAAAGATAAGAAAATGTAAATTATGTAAGATCTTATGATGGAGCCTAATAAGGAAATGCTTTCATAAAGGAAATATTAAAGTGGAACAGGCATTGATAAGAAGATGAAAATGGAAGATCAAGGTTATGAAGATTAAGGTCGAATAGTTTTAGAGTTGTTATTTTGTATGTAAGCTTGTCTTAATCTTGCTAACACTTGAAGAGTTGAAGAAGTTGCATGAATATTTACATTTAGGAGTTTGGTTAAAGTTTTAAAGTTTACTTGATTGCTTTCATTACTTTCGCATATTGGAATTTGGTTTAGAATTTAATATTGGTATAAATTTTTATAATCAAGAGAAAAATGTGTGACTTATTTTAAAATATTCCTCTTGATATGTCAAAATGTTTTGAAAATTTTTTTATACTTGTTTGAAGTTGATTAAGTTTGGTTGAGTGTGTTTGGATTTGTGTAAGTATAGTTTTTTTTGTGTGAAAAATGATTTTTGTGAAGTTTAAGAAAATTATGGAAATATTTAGAGATTTGAAAAGTTAAAAATCTCCATAAACCAAGACTCATTTTGTGTTTTAGTTTAATTGAAGTGTCTTGGTGTCTAAAATGACTTTTGAGAAGTTTTAGAACATATATGAATTAGTTGTGGAGTGAAAAGAATGTTTTTAACATATTTGAAAAAGATTTGGAAGCTTTTGTAAAGAGTTTAAAACTATTTAAAATGAAAAATTTTCATAATCAAGGCAAATATTGTGTTTGAGTCAATTAAAATATTTTAAAAATTGAAAAACCCTTGTAATTGGTTTAAAACTTGTGATTTTCGAGTTAAAGAAATTGTTTTATTATGGTTTAAGATGGTTTTGGATGTTGTTGAAATGAGAAAATTACAAAATATATTAATTTTGTCCAGAACCAATACATAGTTTATTTTTTAGCTTTATTGTGATATTCTGGCATACAAAAATATTATGGGTTTTAAAACTTATTCTAAATTGCTTGAATCAATTTGGAACTGATTTAAGTTGGTTTTTGATTGTTTTTATTGAATTGCCAAATCTAAAATTGGTTCTACAAATGTATTGATTGATAATGGGGTATATAGATTGTCCAGTTGGTTGGCTTTATAGGTTAGGTCAACCAATCTTTGTCTTTCAATCAACCATTATGCCTTTTTCATTTAACATCAATAAATCAATTTCAATAGGTCGGTCGATTAGTGATTGGTCAATCGACCCTATACATTAATCAATCGATGGACATTGTTAATGGCTAATACAAATTATTTAACATCTTTTTTGTTTTGTGTAATGTCTTTTGAATGTTTCAAATTGTATGAGACCTTGAGAAGCTTATAAATAGCTGGTATAAGTGGTTAGAAATAACCCTAATGTACTTTGATTATTGAGAGAGTATTAACTAACATTTTGAATGTGGTTTATGAGTTTAAAAGAAAGAGTTGCTTTTGTGCTTACATGTTATTTCATTTTAAGCCCCTTGAGCATTGGTTTTGGTCAAGTTAGTATGTTAATTGTATATCCTTGAGTGAAGGTTGAGAACTTAATTTTTGTGGCTTGGTTTTGCTTAGGATTAAGATTGTAAATTTATTGAGTTTAGAAAAAGAGTTCTTCATTCTTAAAATAAAATATTTGTTATTGATTCCTCTTCACCTCCTTTGTAGAAAGAAGATGTTTGTTGGATTACTCTTCACCTCTTGGTGAGAAAAAGATGTTGCAAATGTTTCTTTTCATCCTAAAGAGGATTTGAATAACTTAAAATCCTACAAGATTATTGGGAGTAGATGCAGGTTAAGGATTGTTAGCTAAACTACTATTAAAATTGTGATGTATCATTCTTTTCCTTAACTCTTGAACTTTATACACTTGTAATTGTTTTAAATTGCCTTAATTTGATTTATTGAGTTATAATCAGCATTTCTTTTACATTTAAATTGAATTTTAGTTTAGAGATTATATATAGTTTAAAATTAGTTTAAGTGATTTAAGAATTAGTTACAAATTTTTTGAAACACGCAACTCACCACTCTTTTGAGTGCCATTAAAGCTAACAAAGATGTTACTCAATACTCATACTCATTGATAAACTATCAAATAAGTCTCTAAAGTGGAACAAGCAGCTTAGCAATTGAGTTCGGTACAACTTTTCCAATTTTTTCACCAAATAAAGGAAATCAGTTCCTCCTTTTAAATACTCATCCTGTAGTTGGTCTCGGATATTTTGATTTTTGACTTATTAGATAAATTGGGATTAACATAAAATATTGAACGATTGAGCCATAACATTGGTTGGCATAAGTTAATTCATAGTAACCATGTTGTTTTTCAAGAGTTAGCATTGGAATTTTTCACAACTTTATGTTATGATCTAAAGAAATTTGATTTATTTACCTTTAGGTTACAAAGGGGCTCATATATACTGGATTATAATGTTCTGTTACAAATTTTTTATTTTCCCCAAACTCGTATTGGAGATAAACTCTAGAATTTAATGCCAACTCCTATTGGGAGCAACTCACTAGTTTTAATGTTTTTTACCTCCGAAATGATCCCAACACCCTCATAAGAAGCCATGAACACCTGTTGTTACATAAATTTATGTGTAGTATTTTATTTGGTAAATTTGAAAGCAAAAAATGTTCTGCAAAGGAATTATTTATTTTGTGGTGTACGAACAATGGCGTTAAGGTATGCATAAGTTTTCATATAATGAACACATTGGCTAATGTCCTTTGAAGATGAAAATATTTTTTAGGAATGGTCTTTCTTATTACTGCTATTGCTCATATTTATCATATTAATCTAACTGGAATAACTATGTCAAAGTGTGAGTATTTTGATGTTGAGCATTTGTTTTGGTGCGAGATTGTATTCCTAAAGCCTAAATTAACACTGCGAGACTTTACTACTAGAACTGCCTTCAAGAAATTGCAGGTCACAACTCCATCTACCTCCAATTAAGCAGCATGAGTCTTCAGATGAGAATCTTGATGATATAATAGAGAAATTGGTTCATATGGAGCAACAAATGCATTCATTGCAGGGCCAAATGAAAGACATTACGTGGCAACAATGCCTTCAATCGAAGTTGCTAGAAATTCTGCACCATTCAGGGATTCTAAATCCAATCACTAACTCCTTCACCCCCCACGTCTCCATAAGTTTCCTCTTATCCTTCCTATCTCTTTTTTTTTTTTGGTTCATTGTGATTTGTTTTGTTGGAAAGTAACATAAGCTTTGTTATTTGCATTTTGCATAATAGTTTGCAAGACATATATGATGTATGTTCTACGAGTATATATAATGGTTAATTTTGTTGCATTTCATTGCATATGTATAAATAGTATGGGATTGAAAGGATTTGTCATAACTAAGATGTAATTCCATTCGAGATGTCAATAGGTTGAACATTAGAAATTTTATATCAAGATTGCATTTTATTTGGAAATGCTAGTTAATTAAAATATTAAATGCCATTCTTACGTACATTATAACTATTTAGATGCATTTTTTAAAACTTTGATTTAATTGGTGGGATGCATTAGTAATCATTCATAAAAAAGGATTAGTTAGGAAAGGAGTTACATGGATGCATAACATAAATGTGCTAAAACATTTTAAATTTATTGGCTACTCCGATGATCTCTCTATCAAATAAAAAGCAAAATAAAAGGAAAAAAGGGATCAAGAGTAAAGTCCAAGGCTAATTGTGAGTTGTGATTTAGTTGAGTAACCAGAGGTGTGCCCCAAAAGACGTGCACCTTCACGTTAAAAGGTGAATATGACACTCCAATTTCAAGAATATCACCACAGTTCAAAAACCGAAAGTGCATTTAAAAAAACGTGAAAAAGGGTGAGGTGATTGTTCTCGGTAAAAAAAATAAATGTTTTAAAAAATTGAAAATCCAGGGAATACCTTTCATAAGTAAAATATTTCATGAATGATTAGTTAGTGTTAGACTACTTTACACTCGGTAATTTGATCAAATGCATACTTGTAAGTGTCATATACATGAGAATAGGATAGTAATGTTTGAATTAAAATGTATTTTCAATTTAAAGGCAATATTGATGTGAAAGGAATAGACGAATGTCTTGTAACTTCTTGAATGATTGAAACTCTTAGGGGTCGTTTGGTATTGTTGTTGGTTGTGGTTTTTAGTTGTAATTTTTATATATTTGTATTAATTTTTGTGTTTTATCTTCAATTTTTATGTTGTATTAGTGTGTTATCTTTTTCAATTTCTGTGTTTAACAAAACAGAAAACCAAAACATAAAACAAAAATTATACCAAACAAGCCCTTAGTTAAGCTAATTCTATGAGATCTTTTGTTATTTTTAAGTTTAATCCATCATTTTTTTAGTGCATGTGTATCTTGAATTTTGTGTTTTTTGTTGTTACGTGTTTGCATTTGAAAATTTTTTTTAAGGACAAAAGGTTTATATGGAGATATCGATGAGTGTGCTTTAATTTATGTTTTTGTTAATGGTCATTATGTGGTTTTATAATGTTTATGTTATGTTTACAACTTCATTTGATGTTTTTAGAATTTATAATTTTGTTTCTAGATTTGTAAGCATTAACGTGTTGATTCTGGACAAGATCTTATCTTATTTGTGTAGATATTAAATGAAGTTAAAATATGAAAGGAAAGAGCAACGATCCAACTTGAGGAGTGAAGTGAAAAGTTATAAATCGTCTTTGTTTCTTTTCATTTTTATCAGTTATGTTGTGAACTCTTGTCTATTGGTCTAATATAATGAATTTTTAAAGAAAATACTTATTGTGTTTATACCTTACAAACTTTCTTATTTGTGTAGAGAGTTTATATTCAATAAATCGATTAATATCAAATTTATTGGTTTATTAATTAATTAAAGACAGTTCTCAATTGGTTAATAAATTAATCAAATGTTATTGGATTAGGAAACTTAATTTTACCTTTGGAGATGTTACTAAACTGTTAGCAAATCTTAGGCCAAGAGAAGGTGACTACGAAGGTGACAAAATGTTAGAACATTTTGGGTCAAACAACACATTGAATATGCCAACAAGAAGCAAGAAATTTCGATTACGTAACCTGTGTTATTTTAGTTTTTTTTTTTGGTTTTTTGGATTTTTGCCTTAAACAAACTTTAATTAAGTTGACTTATAATTGAACTTAATCTTTGTGAAATGATATCTAGATATACACACATAATACCAGAAATTTACATAATGCCAGAAGTTTTTACCCAACACAGACCACATATTGTAGGTATTATAGCCACAAGGGAATCGAAAATTTCTAAGTTGTCCCAAAGACTCCAAATAGAGAGATTCGAAACTCTAAACATTTGTTGTATAAATTTCTGCACCTTTCTAAGTTGTTTTGCTAAAATAACCTTTATGACTATAAATTTTTTTAAACTCATTCAAAATATTAATTAAAGAGATAATTACACATGTCCATGGGCTAGATAGGACCCTTAAATTGGGGACATGTAGTCATGTCCTTTTGAGAAATAGGGTTACACTTTCTTGAAGAAAAGAAAGGGCAAAATGGTCAATTTCAACCCTAAGGCTTGGATCAAAATTTAGGTCAGACCCTAACATTTCAGAAATGTTCAAAAACAACCATAACGTTTAAAAAACGTTAAAAAACAACCTTGGTCAAACTTCCGTTAAGTCAAATTGTTAAATGTTACGTGGCAGTGTCGCGTGGTGCACTTTGATTGGCTTGTAAATTTTGCAGGTCCCACATGCCACTTTGCACAACTACGTGGCATATTTTTTAAAAAATTTTTCCATGTAGGTCCCACCAACCTGCCACAACAGATGCCACGTGGTATGTGGGACCCACACACATACCTGTCCAATCAGAGAACGTCACGTGGCAATTGGTAAATTATCTCTCCCACATCCAATCTTTAAATATTCTTGTATTGCATATTGTTGCGTGAAAGGAGTAGTGGAAGGATGGCAAAGTCACATGCCTGTGCAGATGAGGTCCTAAGTTTGATTCGCGCCTAAAGAGACCCGTCATTACTTCTTTCAAAACGACGTCGTTTTGAAACGAAGGAAATAACTCAGCAGCTGTTGATGCAACTCGAACTCGAAACCTTCAATAGGTAACTTACACGGCTTACCAATTGTGCTATCCTAAAAAATGTTAACCTCATGCAACACAACCTATATTTAAGATGGTTAAAAAAGAAATATAACCAACTACCACGTGGCATTTTCTGATTGGACATGTATGTGTGTGGGTCCTGCATGTCACGTGGCATCTGATGTGGCAGGTTGATGGGACTCACATGAAAAAAAATTTTAAAATACCACGTGGCATGTGGGACCTGTAAAATTTACAGGCAAATTAGAGTGCGCTACGCAGTACTGTCACATGACATTTAACAGTTTGACTTAAAGAAAGTTTGACCAGTGTTGTTTTTTAAATGTTATGATTGTTTTTTAACGTTTCTGAAATATTATAGTTGTTTTTGAACTCTCTAAAACATTAGAGTCTATCTAAATTTTGATCCAAACTTTAAAGTTGAAATTGACCATTTTGCTAAAAAAAGAAATGACAAGAGACAAATATGTGCTACCAAAAGGCCTACCATCGTTAATATACAGCCCCATTGGATCTGCAGATGACATCCTAAATTCTAACGAGTCAATAATTTGGAGACATTTGAGTACACATGTCGTTCAAGAAGGTCGCTGAAAGTGCATGCGCTTCTCACATCATCCAAAGACATCCTATCATTATAAAAAAAAACAACAAAAACATAATCACCAAATCTATGTCTGTTACATATAATCACCCAAAAACAGTTAGTAATGATAAGCAATTATTTAACAACTATCAAATGTTAAGTAGCAATTTCCTTGTCTTGTTCGTACTAGTTCCGTTCTTTCTTTCCTATTTCCTTTTGTAATTCTATAAATAGAACCATAACTAGGTTAACCAAACTTCAGATGTATCCTGTTCATTCTTTCACTAGGTTTTTATTCTTTTTTTCCTTGCTTCCTAGAAAGAAAATGATTTAAGAAATAATATTTATACAGTAAAAAGTAGAAACCCAGCAACTGTGACCCCACTACATGTTTCCTGAACGCAAACAATAACGGCTGAACTCAGCTCAAAGTCTGTAATGAAGAGTAGGATATAGCATTAGCATAAAACAGAATAAGCCATGGTACGAGTTTCCCAGATCATCCTATCTCACAAAGAAGTTCCAAAACGTCATCATTCAGAAGTCGTTTTACATGAAATACTAATGATAAAAACTAGTTCAACCTCATCAGGATAGGGAAAACTGGTGGAGCAAAGAAGGCATATTCTCTATAAGAAAAAACAAAAGCAGCTACCTGGAAAAGAAGTGAACTAGATCGGGGAAGAGAGTGTTTGAATTAAAAACAAAATCAATGAGAAAAATAGGAAAGACAGATTGGTTAGATCTTACCCTTGACTCAGTTTCAGCAATTGTTTGGCTTTCTACCTCAGATCAAAGTATGCTAAAAACAACCCAAGACGTTCCTTTAAGCATCTCATTGTATAACATATGCAGCATGTAGTCATGCAGCGTTTCCCGTTTCGATCGATGCAAGTCGGACATCCTGTTGGGGCGGAAACCTCCACCACCACTAGATCTTCTTTGTCGTTTGGTTGTCTAACTCGTCGGATTCTTTCTCCTTCACCATTGCTCTCATCATTTCACAGCAAAGCTATTCTGATTGGACTACCACCTCTTATTACCTCCATTCTTATTGAGGCACCTCCAATTGTTAACATTCGCATCGACGAAAGATCACATCTTCATCGATCATCCCAATCTCGGCTGTGTATAGGGATAATTATTCATTTTCGATCAGTTAAGAAATGTGGCGTTACTTGAAGGACCGACGGCAGCATGTTGTTGCGAACGACGGTAAGAAACTTCAACCAACTTACCACCTCCATTGCTAACTACGTTATATTCTTTAGCAGTTCACCACAAACCAAAGTCCTTGAAGGCTCCACCTTGAGCCTACGAAAACCCATCATTAAAAACATCGCTTTTCCCGCTTTCGTGAACAACACATCCGAGTGTAGTGAAAAGAGAGAAGCATTACAGAGGAGTTCGCCAGCGCCGTGGGGGAAGTACGCCGCCGAGACTTACAAAGCGATCTTGAATTTTCTCTTGAGTTCGTTCGTCTCAAGGTCCTTACAGTAGCTCTTAAGATAGTACCTGCTTCACAATTTCCGGTGATCGGCACTTGCCTTGACCACCTCCATCGCCATGGCAATACATCTTGTGGAGCTACAGTGTAACTTGTAATTCGTACGGTAGCTCTTAAGATAGTATCTACCGGTTGTTGATGTTGTTAGTTGTTATTATTATTATTTGAAAGTAAAAGTGAGGAGGTAAGTGACTGTTAACGTGAGCTGGATTAGCTCTCAAATTAAGCAGAACTTTTGGAGGAGGGTGAATTAAGACTTTGATTTCTTTAACAGTGAAAGAAATAAACCGATCGTTTATTTATAATTATACAATTAATTAATTATAAAATGTATTTAAAAAATTAAATAAAATTTAATATTATATTTAAAAATTATTTTAAAAATATATGAACTTTTGTGTAAAATTTTATTTAATAAAAAAAATTATTTTAAAAAGATGTATTTATAAAAAGATATATTTATAATTATAAAAAAATTAAAAAA
>JAOXYD010067169.1:0-12763 GCA_028565735.1 Pinacopodium congolense | reverse complement strand
AGATTGTTCAGTTATTAGATGAGAGGTTACCTCAACCCTTACCTTCTATATCTGAACCTACCTCTGAAGAGCAAGTCCTGGCCATCACTGTACCAATTGATCATGAAAAGGAGAGTGGAAGTGAAAGGAAGAAAGTGAAAGAGAAAGGGAACCAAGTAATGGTGGAAAGTGAGGAAGAAAAATCAAAAGAAGGGCTAATTATAAATACTAAAGGCAATTATGAGGATCAATCTCATATTTGTTTGATATACACTTTTAACTTATATGCAAAATGAATATAGCAACATTGATTTTACATTTAAACATGATAGTACAGTAAGTAAGCATACATGTAAAAATGTTCGTCAATTAAATTTTGATCTTTGTGTAAACCTAGAAACTTTATATGCCCAATATATATCTCGAGAAATTAGCTATGTCATTGGGCCTGTCATCATATCTTATATAGATATATATTCTATAATAATTTCTCCTCATGCAACTATATCTTTCACATAATTATATTTAGTATCTATATGCTTGGTCTTATAATGGTATTTAAGATCTTTAGCATAAGCAATTGTTGCTTGATAATTATAATTGATTGTCATAGGATCATTATCACTTTTAAATTATTTTCAAATCAATTAAGATTCATCTAAGACACATAGCTTCTTTGTAATGTAGCTAAAAATTCCATAAGTTCAACTTTCGTTTTAAATACTACACAGTAAGATTGTTTCTTAATATTCCATAATATTGCACTATTATATTTTCTTTCATCTAAATCTCCTCCTCAATATTAATTTATAATACCTTCTAGATACTTCATTATTCTCTTTATTGATTTCTAAGGTACTTGTCCTTGATTGGGCTAATATTTGCTGACCATTTTAATGACATAACAAATATTTAGCCCTGTACACATCATTGCATATATAAGACTTCTAATTGCACTAGCATAAAGGACTTCCTTCTTTTGTTCCCTTCCTTATGGCGTTGACGGGTAAAATTTCTTACAGAAGCCTTAGCCCTTAGTTATAGGATTATCAATTGATTTGCAATCTTGTATATGAAAACGTCCAAGGATCTTTTGAATATATGTCCCTTTAGAAAATAAAAATAATCTCTATAAATGATTTCTTGAAATCTTAACTTTAAGACTATGTGCAGCTTTTAATATGTCTTTCATCTTAAATTTAGATGACAAATAGCCTTTGATTTGCTTAAGAAATGTACAGTCATTACAAACAATCAAAATTTCATTTACATACAAAGGTAAAATCAAAAATTTATCTGTTGATCCTTTAATGTATATGCAGTGGTCCTCATTAATTATGTTAAAATCATACGAAATGATTACATTGTGAAAAAAAAAAAACCATTACCTTGAAGACTACTTTGGACCATAATTGATTTTAATAATCAATGTAAATTTTATTTTTAACCTTTTTCTATGAACCTTAAAGGTTGTTGTATATAGATTTCTTTTTTTAATTCCCCATCTACAAGAGTAGTTTCTACATCTATTTGACGTAATTTAAGAATTATACTAACTAATATTCCTTAAATTTGACGGATTAAAGTAAAATACATAACAAATCAAAAAAGTTTCTTCATAATCAATTCCTTCCTGTTGTGTACATGCTTTTGTTGCAAGGGATGCTTTATATCATTCAATACTACTATCAGTATTTCATTTTATTTTGAGAACCTATT
Organism: Pinacopodium congolense; assembly: GCA_028565735.1. Classification (NCBI taxonomy): domain Eukaryota; kingdom Viridiplantae; phylum Streptophyta; class Magnoliopsida; order Malpighiales; family Erythroxylaceae; genus Pinacopodium; species Pinacopodium congolense. Next base: position 11,065 of record JAOXYD010067169.1, on the reverse strand, counting down.
TGTTTCCAATTTCTTTTCACCCTTTAAAGAGATCAACCAAATCTCATACTTGATTTGAGTTTAAGGAAGTCCTCTCTTCCTTCATTACTTTCATTCACTTTTCTTTATTATATCCGAAAAGAGCCTCATTTACATTCCTTGGCTTATCTTCTTCTCATGGGGTAATTATGTAAATTTTCTCTTTTAGTTTCAATTTGATGTTGAGGAATCATTTTCACAATTACTTTGAAATAATTAGGGTTCATGAGAAATGAATTTATTAATATCTTGATTATTCCTACTCAGATTAGACACTATAGATAAACTTTTAATAAGTGGAAATGCCAAATTGATTTAAAATCAATTCTTTATTTTCTATATTGCTCTCACTTAAATAAATTCTCCTTACTTGATTCTCTATAATAGAATCATTTTCTTCAAATGTCTCATATAAAGATAGATCTTTACCTATCTCGCCCTACCTTGGAAAATCATTTACCATAAATATGATATCTCATTATTCAAATTCAGTTATACTTCCATTGCCTTGTTCACTTATAAGCATATACCCTTTTGAGAATTCAAAGTATCTAATAAAGATACTTTTCTTCCCTCTTAGGCTTAGTTTCTCATATTTGTAAGAGAGATTAAAAAAAAAACATAGGTAGCACAACCCTAAGGCCTTAAGTTTATCATTTCAGATTTTCTACCTATTTATAACTCATATAGGGTACCTGTAATTGATTTTATAGGCATTAAGTTAAGTAAATAAGTGACTATTATTAAGACTTCACCGTAAAAGGTGATTTATAAATCTCCTTATATCATCATGAATCTAATCATTTATAACAGGGTTCTACATATTACTTTATTGGGGAGTTCATGGAATAATTTATTGCCTTTCCCTTTTTATCACATAACATCTTCAACTTATTAAATAAGTATTCTTATCTTCATTTAGTCCTTAGTGTTTTTATTTTCTTATCTAATTGATTTTCATCAAATTCATATCTTTTATAAAGCAATATAATGCTTATAACTTGTAAGAAATCAACTAGACATGAACATACCATGTTTAATTATATATAAAAGTGATGAAATACACAGCTCCACTTACTACCCTTACATTCACTAGATGACAGATGTCAAATGAATTAATTATAATAGATATAAAGCTTATACTCCCTTCCCAAATAGCTTTCTTACCATTTTACTAGTTAGAAAATGCTTATAAGTACATAAATCTACCTTATTTAAATAACCTAATAAGCCTTCTTTTAGTAATTGATTTATTCAATTTTAATTAATATGATATAAATTACATCAATACTGAAATTAATAGATGAACAAATAAAATATAACTAATTTTATTACTTGTATTAGTAATATCTAGAATAATAAAATCTTCTAAAATAAGATTGTGACCATGCTAAATATTTTGTTTAGAAATAAAACCATTCCACCATTTTGGAAGCTTACATTAAAACTGAGTTTAACTAACACTAACACAAAAATAAGATTTCGTCAAATCGTTGGAGCATATGATATTTCATGCAGGATTATAGAATGGGAACTATGCATATGTAACTTACATTTGCTAATCCCTTGTGCAACAACCTTTTAATTGTCTCTTACATAAATCTATCATCTTCCATGTGGGATTTTATAGAATTTCACGAAGGCAGTCCTACATTCACTACATTGTTGGTTGCTCCTAAATTTGTAATCTACAAAGAATATGATTCAGTTAGAAAGATAGATCAAAGACATTCACAAAGCAAATTTCTAAGTAATAGAATTGCACTTTTTTTTGGCTCGCTACAATCAAGAATAAATTGGAAGTTAGTGCCAAAATTATGACACTTAACTCTTTTCATATTCACCTTCTTAAAAGGACATTGTTCATTTTCATATTGTTTTCACTTAGTCTTTTACAAAGTATTACGTTTAAACCTTTATCCTTTTCCCACTTAAGCCTATTGTGATGTTCATACTTCTTGTTCATAGTTCTGTGAACTAAGAACATATACATCAAAAGTCATCTTGCAATTTTCAAGATGTTATTCCTTTAACATGAACTGCCTTATAGCATCCTCCATCATCTTGATGTTCTCATTATATGTTAAATGGATTTTCATGTGCTCTTAACTCTAGGGAAAAGAATGGATTACTGCTTGCAATTATTGCTCAGTAGAGAATACATGACCAATTTCTCATAACTCAGTTGTTATGTTTATCATATGTCTCAAATTCTTTTGCATTATATGATCAAGCCACTCCTTATAAATGTAAAACTTCATAGTGAGTGATTTCAATTAGTTATAGAGTTATTTCCAAAATGTATAGCTAAAGCAGATTATATGTCCTTAACATATTCATATTTTATGAACTCATGCATAATATCATTTTCCATGCTTGTCAACAACTTAACAAGAGCTACTAATTTTTTCTTCTTTTGAGTCTTATATGCTTCATGGTCCCTTTTATGTAGGGCCATATTACCATCCTCATGAACATTTCTGGTTATATTTAATGGTTTAAAAGCATCTTACTCCTCGAGTATATATTGGATTTTCACATTCCATATCCTATAGTTTTTTTCATTCAACCTCTCATTCTTGTTGAGTTTAGTAACAATGTTCTTTGATATAGTAAACATGTTTGAAACACTAAGCTATTATCGTAAAAGAGAAATATTATAATAGCATATTATTGTCATGTGATATAGACATCAAGTAATATTTAGGAATTTAATTGCTTGCAAAATTGAAAGATCACATATATGATCAATTATCATTCATATAACAATTAAATATTAATTTCCATTCTCAAATATAATTCAAGTAAGAAGAACTTACTTGTAATTTTATTCAACTAAATAAATTATTTTATTATTAATTAGCAAACTTATTTCTAATTTTTTAATCTTAATTAAAACCTTATTTGTACTTTTATTCAACTAAACAAATTAATTTAATTTATATTTATATTTGAATGAAAATTTATTTCTAATTTCTATTTAACTAAACAAATTAATTTATGTTAACTTGAAAACTTATTTCTCATTTTTATTTAACCAAACAAATTAGTTTATAGATAATTAGCTGTAGTAGCAAGTGCTGTAACAAAACTGATTGCAAAAGAGGGGAAATTGGACCTTTCAATCTAATCCTATCATAAGTAGATTAGAATTTGTTTCACCTATGTTTTCAAAATATTAAAACACAATAAAATCGTTAGTAACTAGATTGCTTTTCATCGTCAAAACCTTGATAGAACCTCTTTTAATTTAATATTAACATACTTAAAGACATAATGCTTTGGTATCCTAATAAAGACAAGCACATATATGGCATTAGGCCTAGCAACTTGAGTTTTTATTACGACAATTTCAAATGGCAATTTCTCATACACCTCATAATCTTGTAAATCATTAACTTTATAGTTCTACACTTAAGCCATCATCACCCATATTCCTAGAGTCTACTTTGTTGGATTCATAGTTGCATTCTATATTAAAGACATGTCGCCCAACTCTAAACTATTCAAGTTCATACAATAATGCAAGCTTGTTGAGTCCCAAAGCTAGTGAACCTAACAAACCCCCTTTTACCCTAAGAGACACATTTATTCAATACGTTCTTAATCTAATTAACGATGTCCTTTTGAGATTAAGATCCTTATAGTTTCCTTTCCTCTTATTTTATTTTCCTTCATATGTATTTAAATTTATGTAAGTTTGTTATTTTTTTGACAACTAAGAGTTCGTAAGGATTAAGGCTACTAAGGATCAAGAACTATTGGGATTATCCTTAAGGGGAAAAAAAGACACAAGTTAACTTATAATGATAAGGTCACTAACTAAGCTCACTCTCTCAACAATCTCCATCCCTTTATCCTTATCGTTTCTTGTTTACCTCCCTCCTTCCATGAAGAATGTTGTTTTTCACCTTATGCCTCACAAGCCTATTAAGGAAGATGATTGTTTCTTTCTTAATTCACCCCAAAGAAAATAGGTATTGTCTCTGGGATGATTGTGATAGGATTAGAGATGGTTCGAGAAGTGGTGACTCTATGAGATAGGGAGAGCTTAAAGTATATGGATGTGGAACTTGTTAGTAAATTCTCTAAGAGGATTTTTTTTATTTGCTAAGTTTACTTGAATTTTTTAATTTTTCCTTTTTTCTTCAAGCTTGGCATTTTAATTTCCTTTTTAGTCCATTTCTTTTGTAGTTATAGTGAGAAGGTTTACAGGGAGTTTCAGATAGGTTAAGAATCAGATGGGTTAAGAACTAAAAAAAGCAAATTAAGAGCATAATCTTACAGATCTATAATGACTAAGAGGCCTTCTAAAAATAAAGATATGTTGTCAAAAAGAAACTTGTCAAACCCCTCAACTAACTTGAGAAAGAGAAGGCATGAATAAAGGATGAGGTTGCATGACCAAAAGGGATGTCTTGGAATAATCAAGAAAGCTTGAGGATGATCAATTCAAAAAGAAAACTACAGGCTTAAAAATTCTTATTTATTATTTTTGACTACTTTAAAATATAATAAAGGAATATGTATGACAATTTTTTAAATGCAAACTAATTTAAATTTAAGACGAATTTCAATAAATTTTATTTATTTTATTTTTAATAAGTTTTATAAATTTTAAAAAAAATCAAAATTCATGATCTAAATTAAATTTTAAAAGATAAACCAAATGAAAATGGGTTAGATAAGATAAAGTGTTAATAATTATTATTTGACAAAAAATACACTCTTAAGTTTTTTTATAAAAAAAATGCTTACACCATAATTTTTAAAAAAATCTTGTTTAGCTAATTGTGAGTATATTTATGCTTACATATAACTTACTCATTTGTCTTTCAAATATTTTTTGTACTTTTAAAAACAATGTTCCACATTTAATCCCTTATGGCAATGTTTTGTCTATATAATTTGACCTATAAATATCTAAACAAAACCTCTAGTCATATTATCTTAATTCAAATTCAAAATTTTGATATATTCTTTATATCCAAGCTTTATAGTTTTAAATGTATCTATTAATGTAAAAAAAAAAAGGTCTATAAGTATTGAATATTTTATATTTAAATGATATTTTTGCTTATAAATATTAATTATAGTTAAAAAAAAGAAAATGGCTAAAGAGATATGCCTCTTGTTGTCTCTAATCTTTGGTTTTGAGTAGCTGCATCTTTGGTGCTGTCGTCTCTTCTCAAACTTCCCAAGCTTGCTTTGGCTGCTTTCTTGCTCCTTAACTGCTCCCTTTTCCTTTTTCCTCACTCCTTTAAGTATTGACTTCTTTCTAGAAGCTCTTTATGTTTCCAATAGCTACTTCAGCTATTTGAAACTCCCTTCTCTAACCGATTCCCTTCCCTAACCGATTCTTGCTTACCTTTAATTGCCTTGCCATTCTCTTCTCCCTTCGCTTCCTTTTTTTCACTCCTTACTCCCTTTTTTCACTTTTCTTGCCTTACTTTTTTAGCAACTAATTTTTAAACTTTTCCTACTAGCCCATTTTATTTTTCTTTTTAGCAATTTTTGCTTCTTTTAATTTCCCTACCTTATCCTCTTGTTTTATCTAAGGACAGATAGATAGAAACATAAATGTAGCAACTTGTTTAAATAGTTTTCAGGCTACATTATCTTAGACCATTCTTATTGTTTGAACCTTTAATGTAGCAGCTTGCTTTGAGATTACTTGAGAGCATCTTAATTTTTGGAACTTTGAGTAAGGTAGCTTTCATGGAAAAACCTCAGGTAGCTTTATCTAAAAACATCTAAATTAAGACTTGTTACCAAGTTATGGGAGACCAAAACATGATAGATGAATTGGAGTTTATTCTAACATTAGATGGAAGTGTTCAGTCTCTTAAGAAAGTACTGTTGGCTAGAGTAGCAAAATGGTCAGATTATTTAGTTAGTTTCTTCTATGATAAGAGGCTAGCATATCCACTTATGAAATTATAGGCTAATGCTCCATGGAAGCAGTGAGGACTTGAGGAAATAATCATAGTAGAACAAAAGTTTTTCTTATTCAAGTTTAGTAGTCAATCTAGCTTATAAAAATTTTAGAAGTCAAGGTCGTGACATATTCAAGGTAGACTTTTATTTCTGCAAAAGTTTAAGCCAGGTTTGAAACTTGAACATGTCAAGCACCACCATGTTGTAATATAGGTTCACTTTTATAATCTACCACTTGAGTATTAGACAACTCTCCATTAACCATGTTGTGAGTTACACTAGCAAACTGATATACATGAATGAAATTATTGCTTCTCTAAAGAGATTACGTTATATAAAGGTATGTATTGTGGTATCCCTCAATCAAGAACTTCAAGATCATATCCCTATGACGAGGTTAAAGAATAAGGAGGGGCTGGTTAAGGATCATGTTATAGTTGCATTTCAGTGGAAGCCTACATTTAAGTGATAAGGTAAAGAATGAAGGCCAATTAGAAAAAATATTCAAATAAGTTGATTATGTAGAACTCATGGGCCTAAATCAAGAATCCCAAATTGATAAAAAATTTTCTTTATCCCAAAGAGGGAAATGGCTAATGAGACTACTATCTAGAATCTAAAAGAGGTCAGTAATAAAACCAACTCACTAGATAAAAGTTCTCTTAATGCAAATGGAAACATACATAATAATGAGGTTGTAGAGAAGAGGCTTAAAGCTTCACTTACTATAAGTTTGAATGAAAATTAAGTGGATGTAAATGAGTATGATACACCTAGTATGTAATTCCCTTATATCGAGAAGTTACAGGTTGAAATCCTAGTTAATGTGGTTAAGATAAAGTAAGGAAACAAAGAGATGGAATATTTTATTGATGTTTCTATTCCCTTATAAGTAATACCTATGGATATGTTTCTATTCCCTCATCAGTAATACCTATGGATAGATATCCTGAATCCTTACTTATTAACAATAACTCAAAAATGGATAAAGATACAATTGGTCTAACTGTTTAACTGGTTGATACAATAAAAATTTATTTTAGAGAACTTTAGATATTAGATACTAATATTAAGATTGGTGGAATTGATCTGGAAGGGGGACAGGAAATTGAGTATGATGGTTCTTTTGGTAATCTATCTTAAAAGACCATTAAGCTAACATAAAATGATATAGGAACAGACAAGGGATTTAAAATGCAAAGGAGGAGATCAAGTAGAAAAACAAGGGCCAAGGGTGGTAACACGCCTTCCCCATCATCAGTATTCTAGTATGGAATGTGAGGGGGTTAATCAACCCCAAGAAATAGCAGGCCATGCAGGATTTCATAAATTTTAATAAGCATAGAATTATTGAGTAATTAGAAACTATAATAAAGGTCGATGGCATAGGAAAACTCAGATTCTTGCCTAAAAATTAGAGTACTTATTCAAAACACTTCTACTATAAAAATAGGATAATTATTGTAGCAATTGACCCTAGTTTTGTGAACATGAAAATCTTAGAAATGTCTGATTAACTTATGCACATAGAGTGACAATTAAGGGATAGTAATAAAATCTTTTATTTATCCATCAATTATGTTTCCAATTTTGGATTTCAAAGAAGAATACTATGGGAGAAACTAATGTAGCTAGGGAGAGGGATGGATAAATCTTGGTTACTATCTAAGGATTACAATTGCACTCTCTTCTCAAAGGAAACTGAAGCACCTTCTTTTAATAGAAGCTACTATCAAGAACCTAGAGATTACATTAATAATTTAGGAGTTACGAACATGAGAAGTGAAGGAAATCTCCTCACCCTTTATTGAGTTTTTGCTGTTACCCTACTATTATTTTGTTAATATAAATGTTTTTGCATTTGGGTTGAATTTTAATGCTTATTAGTGTGCAAACACTTAATTATTGTTAAATAGATTATTGAATCTTTAGTTTCATTATCTCTATTTGTCATTACATCACGTTTTCTTTGATTATATATTCTGTTTTAGTTAATTTTACTATAGTAAGCTAATTTCTTTTGGGTTAAAAGATATTAAAGGAATAATGAAATTACAATTGTGAGAATAGAATTTGGTTTTAATGGATATTGTGCTTTTACACTAGGATTATCAAAACTTTGGTTAATCGTTAAGAATTAGGGGTTATGTTATAAGATTAGGTACCTTATGTATGATTTCTAGTTTAAACGTTAGGTATAGGCTTGTGATCCATAATTGTCAGTAGCTAATACCAAAGATAGCAATATATTAATTGATTTTAAGTAAAATTTAGTCAATTAGTCTAGCATTTTGGTCCTTTAAGTTGCTTGATCTATATTTGTGTGATTATGGCATAATTTAACTATTCTCTATTGCTTAATGCTACTAATCAATTGAATTTAGAGAACTTGTTCTAGATTATTGTAATAGTTATAGGCATTTTCAAAGCATGTTGGATTTGCTTATTAATAGATGAACGTAGGATGCAAAAACTTGTTTATATCTATAGGTTAAAATCTTAGTTAGAACAAAATTTACATGTCTTCGATGATCATTTTCTTTCCTAGGTCCTAAAAATATCTTCGATGTGCTTTTTTAGTATTATTATGTTTCTTTATAAATTGTACTCTTGTTTAGTTGCCCTAATTTTTAGAGTTATACTCTCTGTTTATCTCAAATTCAATTAAACTAGGGTTTATTTCTGCACAACAATATAAATAGTGTAAATATATCAATTCTTTGCAAATTGACCCTGACTCACCATACTACATAAGTAGATATTAAGTTAGATTATTATTTAGTGGTTAGCGATAGCCACACCACATCATGTTTCTATTAATAATTATGTGTGGCATCTTCTAATATAGAGGGTGAGCTCACCAAGCAGCCTAAGTAACTTACAAGGAGCTAATTATATGGCCTTTAAAATTACAATAGGATACATGATTTACTCAATTTAGTAGGAGAGGAATGATAGGATCTTTAAAAACATCTCCTTGCATCCTCCAACATTATTGCCGAAGATTTTGCAATCGATAAGAAGTATTCTAGTGGTTAGACTAGATGCTTCTACTTTTTTCTCCTAGATTTCAATGTGCTCTCAACCTATGATCTTTCAAGAACTGGGATTTCACCTCTTCATTCCTAATGGAGCTAACTTATTATGGATGTAAACATCACTAGATGTATAGTCTGTAAAATTATAGTGATTGATCTGTTTTCAAAAGTAGGAGCAGTTATGGATTGGTGACCTTCCATAACCATCTTTATATAAGACAAAAGTTATTTTGATTATTTTATTATTATTTCTTTTTATTTTACATGAAGATGGCCATGAAAGGCCACCAGTAGAATATCATGTAGTCAAACCCTATAGTTATTTAGAGTGCCTTGGCATTGATAATTTAGACTTTGTTCTGACCCTTGTAATTTGGATAACCTTTTGGTTTTATTAATTGATTTTTTACTTTTAAAAAAAAATTCATATTGGCATGCTCTAAAAAAAACATGAATAAAAAATTCTTTTAGGTGCCTTTAAGGAGAAAGATCTACCCACATTGTGTTTCATAATAGCTAATAAATAATCTCTCAGTTGGTCATTTAGTACTCCTTCATCTCCTATTATCAATATCTGATGCATGCCTCTTAGATATATATGCCTTAATAATTGGAATTTCCTGTAAGTAATCTCCTAATATTGCTTCTTTTAAATTAGAAACGCTTTGGTTATTATTGTATTTAAAATTCTCCACGTATTTGGAAATCCATTCATAATTTATGCTCTTACCATTAAAAATTCTTCTACAACTATGTTTGCTCTAAAATACTATTTTTAATGAGATGCTTCTCTCTATTTATTAAGGCTAGTGTGAATCCTCTAGTCACATATCTTATTTCATTCAACTATCACTCTTTTTTTTTTCCATTCTTATTCTGAAAAAAGTTAATCCTTCTTAGATGCTTAAGTTTTTTTATTGCTTTTTTAAATGTTTCAAATGGTTCCAATATCATTCATTGTTTGAGTTAAATTTTGTCATCCACGTCGATGGCAGCAAATAAATAAGGATACTGGTTTTGTTTTTTTTTTTTCAGTAGACTCCCTTCGATATTGCCTGTATCATCGCCATCAACCTGGTTCTTAGATCAATGTCAATTGTGTTAGTGTTGAATTCAGACACAAATTGACTTATACCTTCAGTGTCACTATCAATTAAGTCATCCTCTAGCCCTTCACTTGAGTAAAACTCACTACTTTCTAGGGATATATCATCTCCCTATTCCTCTTTGTAAGTTAGGTCATTTGAGTCATTTCTGTCATCAGTTTCTTCATCTGATGGTGCTGTTAGAGGCGTGTATAAACCATCTTGTTCTTCAGTAATTATTATTATTATTCAAGGGATTCCAAGCCCATATATGTATCAGTAGCAGTTGCTAATGTTGTTAGATGGGTGTTAAAATCATGCTATTTATTAGTCACTGATGTTAGAAGGGTGTTAAAACCATATTGTTTATCAGTAGCTACAGTTTAATGGGTCCCCCACATCATCAATATCAACCATCACAGTAAAAAGATTTAATTTTGCGTACTTTTCACCATCCAGATATTGGAATTATTCTTTCCTTTCCTTTTTCAATAACTTGAATCATCCATTTTTAGTATCCTAGGACCTTCTTCGAAGAATTCACAAGGAAAGTTATACGTAAATTCCCAAGCCATATCATATCCTAAATTCTTTGCATTCTACTTGAAGATTATAATACTAACATGGTTTACATCCAACCCAAAAGCATCATGTTCATCATCCGCATAAATAATGCTCGGTTTAAATTTAAAATAGCCATAATAGAAGTAATCAAGCCTAGTTCTAGAATCACCTTCTACACCCATTGACTTTGTTGGTCAAATTCAATCTCATCTGCAAATTAGGAAACAAGGACAATAAAATGAACATAAATCGTGGCATGCTGCCTTCCACTAATTGGTTACGTTCATCATTATTACTTCGGGGACAAATGACAAGGTTAGCATATACTTATGGGTTTGTTGTACTATAATTTAAAGAATAAGGACGCCTGGATGTATATTAATCAAAGATATAACTGATGAGAAATCAAATGTCCGTAAGCTT
>JAOXYD010067158.1:0-12763 GCA_028565735.1 Pinacopodium congolense | reverse complement strand
AGTTTTCCAATTAAATTAAGTTGCTAGTTTAATTGAGCAAAAAGTTTTTAATACCCAATTCACCCCCCCTCTTGGGTAAAAAAACCATGTGCTAAACAAAATTTCCAAGGTAAACATGTTTTCTTATTATAAAAATAAAATTTGTGTAACTGATAAGATCCTGACAAATGAAAAATTGAGCAAGCAAAAGAATGAAATTATAAAGAAGGAGAAAGATTAAAAAGCTTTAAAAAGGGTTTAAACCAAACAAAATAGGTGTAGGAAGGCAATTAACGGTGGAAATGGAATTTTGAAAGAACTATGGTCATAATTTAAAAGGAACGACACTTTGAGTTAAAAGAGTAAGGTCGGTGTAAACTATTGAGTTAAAAGAGTAAGGCCGGTGTAAACTATGTATTGGATTTTTCTTCAATAATTTCATTTTATTCATATGTGTGAGGATAGGTATACGGTGAATAATGCCAAACTAACCACCTAAGTTGGGAAATTGCTTTCTCAACCATAGCACAAAATTAAGCAAACATAGTAAGAATATCACTTTATTTTTTAAGAAACAAATCCGTGCGAAGCAAGTGAAATCATTAATAGTTACAAAATAATGAAACCCTAAATTGGAAATTATGGAAGTTGGTCCCTAAATTTCATAAAAGACCAAAGCTAGAGGATGAGAACTACTATGCCAAAGAGGTGGGAAATATGATTTAGCTAATTTTCCTAAATAACAAGCTTGACATTTAGATGAGAAGGAAGACGAAGAATATTTAAGACTTTTTGTCTTTTTTGAGGATTTGATAGATAGTCCGAGATGTTGTATGATTGTCAATCATCAAAAGTGTGTAATGTCAAATTTGCATTTTTAAAATAGAGGATGGCATCATGTAAAGGCCATCTTTGTTCATTCCTTAAAAAACGAGTTGTCCCGTGGCTTGATCCTTCACTTGAAAATGAGAAACCAAAGTTCAAAGAAATATAATGTTAGTCCTAAAAGGCACATAAGAGGAGAGTGAATTATATTTTTAAAATTTTCTACAATGATGAAATCCTAAGTTAAGTTACTTTTGCAGAAATTGATTGTGGAAAAAGGTAATAATAAATGCAATAAAAAATAAATGCAATATATACAATTTCACAAATAAATAACTTGTAGATTAATCAATAGTATAATAAAAAAATTTACAAAACAAGAAACACAATTAATAACTTATAAAATAAAAGCATAAAAGAAGAGAGACAAACAAATTTATACTTCTTCAAATAGATTCACTTTTTCCTACGTTTAATCTCCAACAAATCCTGGTTGAGATTTTGCATTATAATTAGAAGAATAACGTTAGAAATATAATCCTTTTTCTTAGCTTAAGGATAACCTTTTTAATCTATTTTTTAAAGGCTTAAGGATAACCTTTTCTTCACAATTATTCTATCTCTCAAATACACACTTGAAAGAGTTTCACTCAAGAACTACTTGACATATTTAGAGGCTTAAACACAATTTTTAATGAATGAAAAAAACGTGCTCAAAATACTCATAAATACTAGCTCAAAACCTCAAATCAAGCTCAGGTACAAAATACTTATTAATATTCAAAGCACTTAAATGATTGATTTCTTAACTCTTAGATGATGAAAAACAATGCAAACAATCTATTTATAGCCCTACGATGTCAAACTATCCATTGCATATTTATATGAAACAATCCATAGCATTAAACACATGTTACCATTGCAAAATAGTCATTATAACACAATTTACGTCATTTAACAATGGTTTCTTTGATGATAAACAACCTTATTAATTGTATTATGCATTACTGTTAATAGCTAAATTAGAGACCTCAACGTAGGTTACTAATGACACTATTTTACTCCTCCAGAACCATTATTGATCTCTCGAAAATACACATAAACTTATCCAAATTAATTCAAAATAATTCAAAATCAATTCCAACACTATGAACACTTCCTAAACTCACAAATACATTCAAAACCTTCCCAAAAACAAATTTAAATCATCAAAAGGATTATTGCAAAAATTTCACATAAAATTTTACTTAATTATATAACCTACATGTATATTGTAAATTATGAATGTGTTATACATGGATGAACCTCATCAAAAAACCAACATAAACTATGTAAAATTTATGATAAAATTACAAACATTAAACTATATAAATATTATTTTGGTGTTCCAAAGCTTAAGCCTTAATCAATTCGCCAATAGTTCTTTCTTGATTCCAAGACTCCAAATATAAGTTCTTATACACTTCTTCTTAAACACTTATTTCTTAAACACTTAAAACATAATAAAATATTAGTTCAATTAATGTTTTGCTACCATCAAAATAAGGTGAACATCTCGTAGTTTAACAATCTGCCCTTTTTTAATGATGATAAAACTATATGATACTATACACTTCAAATAATCACATATCATTTGAAAATATTAAAAAATAACATATAGTCATCATTCGTCATATAATTCCTTTTGAAAAAACAAAAACATTTCAAAGACTTCATCTTTTCACAAAAAGTATCATAAGCATCAATTCATTAAAAGTAACTAACTCCCCCTAAATTTATCATAATCATGGAATTTTTTTCTCAACAGATAATTTCAACTATACAAAGTCAAAAATAATATAAAAAATAACTTGATAAACTCCCCCCTAAATTCATGTATTAAAAATTTTAAAAAATGAAAATGTCTACTACTCCCCTATAATAATATCACACACATTTATCTCTCTTTTTAAATCATAAAAAGGTAAAAAATAAACAAGTGACAATCTTTAAAAAATATAATTCCTAAATCTTAGTTCACAAAAAAATCATAAACAAGCGTTAACAATCACGAGGAACTATGATCCATTATGCCTAGTTCTCTTAAAAAATTGAATCATTTTTCAAAAAATCCAAACTTCACTTAAAAATATAAAGGAATTATTATAACACATTAATTTCACAATTAAAAAGATTTTAATAATTTGAAATTCATCCTTTCATAAAAAGTATTTCAAAAGGATGTATTACTACCCTTTTCCAAAAAGCAACTTAATGTAAGATTTTAGCAAGAAAACAACTCTTAATAAAAATTCAAACAACTCAATTTTATAATTAAACATCTCAATAATTAAAACATCATATTCCACAACCAAAAGTTTTGACTATTAATGGTAAAAAATCAATGTTATGGATAAATGACTCATCAAATGTCATCAAAACCTATTTCAAAAATTAAAAAATCATTAACTTATTCACATCGGGTTCCAATCCTGTCTTGTCATCCCTACCTATTCCTTATCCTCTGGGTAGTAACGACGAATTCATTAAGATCGAAAAAATTAGACATAAAAATCTTTAATTTAATAATATTATATACATGCAAGATGGATGTATCAGGGGTACAAAAAGCATCCTTTTTTCTTTATAGCCGTATCTTATTTACTGTGATTAGAAAACGCTCTTAGTTCAGTTGGGTAGAACTTGGGTCTCCAAAACCCAATGTCGTAATTAAAGGCTCCCCCTAAATGAAAGCAATTATTCACATATGCAAATTTTAAACACATGAGAGGAATTGGTCAAAATAAGAAAATTATGAACAATATAGTTCCTCATAAAATTTCTAATGCATAAGTTATTCATAAAGCATATAGGAACTTAATTTCAACCAACTATTTTATCACTAAAGTTGTTCTAAAAAATAATTTAGACTCAATTATTCATAACTCTAACATGTCATGCACGATTCAAACAATAAAAACATATTTATTTCATTTTAAGGGTGACGTTAAGGTGTACCTCCTTTATCATACATCACCAATTCTTCTTTATTGGTTCAACGATGAATTTAGGTGATCTTCATGAACCTAAAAAAATAAAATCAATGTATCTTTGGTACCCACATCATCTTGGATTATTAAATATTAGTGGCATACTTGACCTGAACATGTGACTAAACATTCATATCCTTAATTCTATTATAAAGTCTGTTGAACCAATGGTTGGTTCCACATTTGTTTTGATGATTACCAAGTGTTTTTACTAATATGTTTGTAGAGTTTGTTATATTTGTTTAGTATTTGGAAGTCTATGTGATAAATAAGTAATTAAGTTGGTACTTTAGTAAAATGTATATGACTTATATAAGTCATGGAATAATGTTTTAGAGAAAGGTTATGTAAATTGAAGTTATATGAAATGATTAAGTACGTAGATAAAGTTAATGAAATTATTTAGAATATTATGTTAAGAAAATTTGGTAAACTAGATGAATTGATTGTGTTAATTGTGTAAAATATGTTAAGATTTGATTAATATTGTGTTTGTTTTTGTTGAACGGGGTTAAGAATTGGATTGGGCTAAGTTTGAGGCTGAAGACATGCTGACTCAGAAGAGGTCGGTCAATTGAATGGATAGATCAGTCGATCGAATGAAGGAATTGAAGAGGTCGGTCCATTGAAGGTATACCGATCGACCTAATACACTTGCTAAAGGTAGCACTAGCCAACCGGACGAAGATTGATTGACCAAACCTTGGAACTGGTTAACTGAATGAACAACTTCAGAAGATTGGTTGACCGAATGATGCCTATTGGATGACTAATCATGAAGAATATACAATGGTAACTTAGCAACAGGCAAATTTGTAACGGATATATTATTAAATGAGAAGAGCGTTGGGGCAACGACTATTTAGCCTTGAAAAAGTATAAATATATGTGTTTTGTTTAATTTATGTATCCAAAAAGTATTAAAAAAGTGTTTATACATTATTATTGAGTGTTCTTGATTGTATATGAGTGTTTGGTGAAGTTGTAGTTGGGAATTTTTTGAGGATTATTCTTAAGCCATAAAAGAAGAGTGTTGTGAAGTTATTCTTGAGCCTTGAAAAAGAAGAGTGATAGGTTATTCCTTAATCTTAAAGGGAGTGTTGTGAGGTTATTCCTAAACCTTGAAAAAGAGAGAGTTAAAGGTTATCCTAGAGCCTTGAAAAAGGAATGTATTGTGTATTGTGTATTCTTATTAGTTGTAATAAGAACAAGATCTCAACAATGATGTTGGGATCTGAATGTAAGGCAAGTGAATTACTCCGAACTAGAATAAATCGGTTGTGTCTTTTCTTCCCTTTCTCTTTTAATTTTATGAATTTAATTTAATTGTTTAATTAATTGTTGTTATTTAATTTATATAATTAAATTATTATTTAGCTTTTTCAATTAATTAAAATTAGTAAAAATACTTAGGTTAATAATATTGAAAATAATTTTTAAAAACCTAATTCATCCATTTCTTATGTGTTATTTAGGGCCAATAATTGGTATCAGAGCATAGGTCTCACATTGGATTAATTTTAACAAATTAGTGAGTAAAGATAGATGATACTTAATTTAGATGTACCTCATTTGTTTAATGGAAATAACTTTAGAGATTGGAAAATTAGAATGAAAAATCACTTTTTAAACTTAGGAAAAGATTATTGAAAAATAGTATAAAATAGTCCTTATGTACCTTTAAAGCTTATAAAAAGCCTAACACTTAAAGAAGCATTAGAATTAGATGAAATCGAAAGAAATCTTATTTCATTTAATTATAAAGTTTTAAATGTTTTATATTGTGCCTTGAGTATGGAGATATTTGAAAAATTTTCATGGTGTGAAAGTGCTCAAGAAGTATGTCGTGCATTAGAGGAAATCTATCAAGATAAGGAAGAGGAAATTGAACATGAAGACATAGCCTCCCTATGCTTCGTGGAAAACGAGGTACATACTTTCGCAACATCTTATAATGATGTATCAACATGTTCTAAATCCTATGATAACGATGATGATTGTGATGATGAATATTCTTATAAAGAATTAGTAGAATATGTTGAAGAAATCTCAAAATTGCTTGATAATTGTAAATTAGAAAATGAAACAATTATTAAAGAAGTTAAATCAAAGAAGGATATCATTTATAATATGCAAAAATTGGTAGAAGAAAATATTTTGTTAAAGAAACAATTCGAATCAAAAAGCGATATTGGTGATGATAGTTTGGTATAAGAAAATGCATCACTTAGAATGGAGATAGATTCCCTTAAGGATGCACTTGCTAAATTTACTAAAGGGAATGAAAAATTGGAAAACATGTTGAATGGTAAAAAGTTTATAAATGATAGATATGGTTTAGGTTATGTGAGTGATAATGGTCCTTCTTCAAATATGATCAATTTTGTTTAAGGTAAGAACTTAGAAGAAGAAAAACCTAGGCCATCCATTAAAAATATTTCTAGGCCTTCATCATCTAGCTCTCATCATAGAAATAATCATCATGCATTTTTGTATATATCAAGATCATCATATAGAAAGGATGTGAATGTGCATGTCCCAAAAAATAGACATAATTTCTTTGTTAATGTGCATCATCAAAATGATGCTTATAGGCCTTCTACTTCATATGCTCCTTATGATCACATATATGCATTTAGAAATGTTTATAATAGTTATCATATGCCTTTAAATATGTCTTATGCATATTCTAAAGAAAATTTTCATCAAAGAAGAATTCATATATCTAGACATGCATATGAGAACAATTTAAGACCTTATTATCATGATACATTTAGAATTTTCAATGGATCTAGACCAAGGTATGGCTATAGGAATGCATATATACCCTTAACTTGTCATTATTGTGGTCGTTTTTAGCATGTTCATTAATATTGCTTTGATCATTTAAATACTTTGTCAAATGGTAGCGAAAGGTATAAAACTAATCATCAAGGACCCAAGATGATATGGGTGTCAAAAGTTTATTAAATTTATTTTGTAGGTATTAAAGGGTATCTCCAAGAGCATAAAAGAAAAAATTAGAATCGCTAACATTGTTGAACCAAGGATGTAAAGACTAAAAGTATAAAAGGTTAGTGATAAATTATTAAAAGGGAGGTACACTTTAAACCTATATTTATCTGCTTAATTAAGCATTACATGATGTTTTGATTAACTATAATTCTGACTAAAAATTGCTTAACCAAATTTGTTTGAATTTGTATATTACTTGATATTTTGATTCATTGCTATTTAGATTATTAATTAAGTAATTGAATTCTTGAAAATGTATTTGGTTAATTGTTTGGAGAATATGTCTGCGTATTGTTAACTATCGGTCAACCGATATAAGTTGTTCGGCCGATTGAATATGGTGTCTAAGGACATCGGTCAACCGATATCAATTATTCAATCGATTGAATGATCAAAATTTTGCAATTTTAATTCATGTCTTTTATGTTATTTGCATATAACTTTTGTATATGATATATATTTTCTTGTTTGATTAAATTTAAGTTTTAACTTGTTAGAAATATTGATTATACTGCATGAATATAATATTTAAGCTTCTTGATTTCTTTTAGTTAGTGTTGATTAAAGAGGTTTTTTCAACGAAATTTCTATATGTTTAAATTTTTATATAATTATGTGTCTTAATAAATGTTTTACGTAATTACTTTGAGTATTTCCTAGATGTTTAGATACTTTATGAAACATTGCACTTACTTATTTTCAGGAAAAATTGTTTGCATGGAGGGGGAGCTTATAAAATTTTCTAAAAGTCTTTAATAAATTGCTTTCATGCATTAGTTTAAGCAAAAAAATTTTAAGGATATTAGTTTATTCAAAATTGTTTGAAAATTCCTAATTTTTTTAAAATGGTTCATATGCTAAAGTTTTAAATCTATACTTCATGGATTTTATGTTAAGTGATCCTATAGTAATTTCTAAATAATTCATGACATACCTTTTGATTTATAGAAAATAACACGATGTTATTTTGAGGATGAAATTAAAGAATGGGGATTGTGTAGATATTAATAATCTTTGAACCTTTGAAAGGGGTTATTGAAATTTGATACTTTAATCGTATATGCTTGAAACTTTTTTTTTAAGCATAATCCTTGTATTGAGGGGGAGCATGTAACTTTATTTATGTTGCATAATTGCGTATCAAAAGTTTATGACTTCTTCCATGAGCTATTTAAAAGTCAATTATGACACTTTATTTTTTATGACTTCTTATATTATGTAATGAAAGGTTGATATATTGAAAATTGAGATTGCATGAATTTAGGGGGAGCCATTGGTATAATATTGATGATTTGAGGCTCTTAAAAATTTTTTTTTAACAATTGGTATTAAGTATGAAGTAACTTTAATTGATATCTTTAAATTGTTGAATGATGTATATTCCATTACAATGTTATTTTGATTAGTACCTTATTTTTTTATTATATATTGTTGCTTCTTATTGATGCTTTGTTCGTTTTAGATGGTATTAAGAATTGGTATTGTGGTAGTTGTTTTGATGAAATTGATCTTATCATTAATTGGCCTGTGTTGTTTTTAATACAATTAATATTAACAAGTTTTTTTTCACCAACTTATGATGTTTATAAACCAATGGTTTCTTATTTTGAAAAATGGGTTTCGAACAATAAGAATAATTGGTATTAAAATTTTTTCCAATAAATAGTATTAAGTTTTTGTCCTATAGCATTTGGTATTATATTGTTCAACAATTGGCATAGACAAGTCTCCTTTTTGATATATTTGGTTTCAAGTGTATGATTTTTCAGTTTAATCACTTTTTAACAACATTCGATATCTATGTTGATGATTATTTGATTGTAGACCTTTTTAATGAGTTTTGGTTATTTTTTGTCCCTCTTTAGAATACATGTGCCATGGTATTTTATAGGATGTCTTGATATGTTTTATTAAGGGAAGCATCATTAAAAGAAATGTTTTGTTTTAAACTTCACTTGTAAGATAAACCATGATGTTTTTGAAATTTGGTTTGGAATCTATATTTGGGAGAAGATTAGTATATCCTATTTGTAGGCATCATAATTATTGGTATCAAACTTTTATAAAAAAAAAGGGCAGAATGACATATTTTATATGTATTTATGGCTAATTGTTTATTCATAGTCAAATTTTACACCTTTTTTGTAATTGGTTGTATAATTTTTTATGATTATAAAAATAGGGAGAATGATAAAAGTGATATTAGAAAGGAGTAGCAAGTTTTGTGATGTTCGCATATTTGAGTGGTTTGATTTGTGTGTTACATGCTTCTAATATCACATGGTTTTATCATCATAAAAAAAGGGGAGATTGTTGAATTAAGGGTTGATTCCACCTTTGTTTTGATGATGACAAAGTTTTTCTACTAATATATTTATAGAGTTTACTATGTTTGTTTAGTATTTAGAAGTGTATGTGATAAATAAGTAATTAAGTTTGTAATTCAGTAAAATTTGTATGACTTATATAAGTCATGGAATAATTTTTTAGATAAAGGTTATGTAAATTGAAGTTGTATTAAATGATTAAGTATGTAGATAAAGTGAATGAAATTGTTTAAAATATTGTGTTAAGAAAATTTGGTAAACTAGATGAATTAATTGTGTTAATTGTGTAAAATACGTTAAGATTTGATTAGTATTGTTTTATTTAAGTTGGATTAGGTTAAGAATTGTATTGGGCTAAGTTTGGGGCCAAAGACGTGCTAACCCAGAAGAGGTCAGTAGACCAAATGGATTGATTAGTCGATTAAATGAAGGAATTGAAAAGGCTGGTCGACCGAATGGATAGATCGGTCCATTGAATGAAAGAATTGAAGAGGTTGGTTGATCAAAGGTATACTGGTCGACTTAATACACTTGTTGAAAGGGCTACAGCAGACCGAACGAAGATCGCTCAATCGAACCTTGGAACCAATCGACCAAATGAGCAACTTCAGAATATCGGTTAACTGATAGGTATCATTCAATCGACCAAACATAAAGAACATGCAACAAGTAGATTTGCAACGGATATATTATTAAATGAGAAGAACGTTAGAGTAAAGACAATTTAGCCTTGGAAGAGTATAAATAGATGTGTTTTTGTATTGTTTATATATCTAAGAAGTATATAAAGTGTTTATACATTATTATTGAGTGTTTTTTATTGTATATGAGCTTTTGGTGAAGTTGTGGTTAGGAATTTTTTGAGATTTATTCATAAGTCATAAAAGAAGAGTGTTATGGAGTTATTCTTGAGCCTTGAAACGGAAGAGTGATAGGTTATTCCTTAGCCTTAAAAGGGAATGTTGTGAGGTTATTCTTAAGTCTTAAAAAAGGGAGAGTGAAAGGTTATCCTAGAGCTTTGAAAAAGAAATATATTGTGTATTGTGTATTCTTATTGATTACAATAAAATCAAAATCTCAACAGTCATGTTTAGGATTAGATGTAGGGCAAGTGGACTGCTCTGAACCGTAATAAATCAGTTATGTCTCTTTTTCCCTTTCTCTTTTATTTTTATGCATTTATAATATATTGTTTTATTTACTATTTTCAAGTTTGTATCTTTTTAAGTTTTTCCAGTGAGATACAAGATCTTATAGTTTTATAACATATACATATATATGTATCTTTACATATGAAATAAAATATCAAGGAATTTATACTCTTCCTTATTCAATATGGTATCAGAGCTATGTTTCATTAGAGTATTTTGTTTCTGATTATGCCTAGTGAGCATTATCAGTTTGGTTGCCCTGTAGAGAACTTTTGAAATATTTTATTCTTTTGGATATTTTGTTTTTCGTTTATGCTAGTAAGCAGTTTCATTGCCTAGTAATTTTGAAATATTTTCTTGGCTTCTGCCCAGTAAACAGAAGTTTTTAACTTCCCAATGAATTAGAAGTTTTGGTTACCTTGTAAAGCAACTTTTTGAAATCGATTATGATTATGTCCGTATCAGTTTTAGTTAAGCAAAATTGGTTGTTCTTTTGAACAAAATTTTCTTTTCAAGTTTGTCCAGTGCGCATACCATCTCCCACTGTCCAGAAAAGTAGAAAGATTAGTCCTCTTGCTCACTCCCTTCTGGTATTTTTCTAGTCTTACCGCTAGCACCAAAGGAAGCACTTCTTGCCGATTGACCAACAACCAAAGTTCGGTGACCAAAAACGACACATATAAACATCACACACCACTCGAAGTTTCCGCTACTTATCCCACTCGCTGGCATTTGTTAGAGCATTTAGTTGCAAGCTGTCTTCTGGTCAGCTCTCCCACTAGTGACTCAACCCTCTAAGCTACAACACGCTACCCACTTGCCAGATTGACACATCCTTTTATCCTCTAAGGCTATCCAATGTTGTATCCAGTGTCCATCGCTACTTTCTTTTTTTTATACTTCCCATCATACCTCGGATTCCCCAAGAATTTAATCACCTAGAGGTCCTCTTAGCTTCCATATCTATATGTTTTCTTAATTGTTTTGCATTATTATCAAATTCCTATATTTACTTTTATAACAAGCTGGGCATAAACATCATGCTCAGCTTGAGTGGAGTGTTGGAATATATCTGAAGAGCTCGTCGCAAGCTATCAAATAATAAATTCCTAACTATCCAAACTATGCAATAATGGTGAGCTAGGGTCAAACCACAGAGAGTCGGGATGCAAATGTTATTTCAAATGTTGTGAGAAAGAGAAAATAAAACACCCTGAAGAGATGAAAGCGAATTGAGCTAAAATGAAATAATCACAAACAAAGAGACAAACACAAAGCAAATTTTAGCAAGACTAATAACAATAACAAAGAAGTGGGTTGGAGATATCTTTAGGATGTCAGGATGATCACTGATCCTAGAATCTAAATGATAGGTACTCTAGTCATAGTGTTAGCCTATAGGCTCAAATAAGCTCTCAAGCCCTTATTTTTTCTAAATTAAACAATTCTAACAAGCTCTAGAAATGCCCATATCCCCAGATATAACCTAGAACAAGCTCTCTAGATTTAATAGTAAAGATGCTTTAGGTATTAAGGAATGACTAACTTAAGTCACTAACTCGTAAGCTCGGAAAGTGTAACCTAAAGGTATGTAACCATATGTTAGTTGATTAAGTATTCTAATAAATTCAACTAACGTATTGCTATTTTTTGGAATTAATATGGACTATTACGTATCACACGCTCAACCCTAGATTTTGGATTAGGAAATTACCTAAAGGTTGATCAAGCTTAGAGATAACTCCTAATTCATAGCATTTAACCTAAGTCCCATACCAACCTAGACAACCAAGCACCCAATCAACCAAAATACAACTCTATTCTCACAATTTTCATCCTTTCATCCTTTTCATATCTCCAAGCCCCTGAGAAGACTACCTACACATGTTTAAACTACCTAAAACAAAGATTAAATAAACATAAATCATACTTAATTAATAAAAACAAAATTTGGAAAATTTAAAACACTTATTGAAAAACACAATTGAATACTTAAACTAATACAAACTTAAGTTAATTAAGATACTAATTAATTAATTAAAACCCAATTCAAAAAAGCTCAAATAAATATTCTAACTAAAAATTCCAGCACCTATTACTTAAACAAAAGCTGAAATTACTTGAATTAAGACCTAAAAAAAACGAGCAAAACTTTTTAGTTACTAGGCATCAATGAACTAAGGACACTAAGAATAATCAAAACACCATGGAATAACTCTTCACCTAATCTGATTCTTCATCAAAAAAAATTTGGAAAATGTTAAAATCCAAAGCTTAAACAAGTAAGATAAAAGCTAGAAAATTAACATTAATATAAGAAATCAAAGTTCAAAACTTTACTTAATGAAAACTTAAGTTACTTAAACTAATAGGCAATTAACTAAAATCTAATTAACCAAAACTTAACTTAGAATTCTAAATAAAAATTCCAGAATAT
>JAOXYD010067147.1:0-12764 GCA_028565735.1 Pinacopodium congolense | reverse complement strand
GGAGGTTTATCATGAACTTCAGTAGCATTTTAGCTCCTATAATTGAGAGTTTGAAAAAGGGAAATTTTAAATAATGGGAGTTTAAAAAATTTTCTAAATTATTGGTTCTATGTTCACTAAAGTTTCTACTTTGCGAAAGCTTAAATAGGTTTTAACTCAATTTTTAATTCACTAAATACTTAAATAAAGTTGTAGAAGCCAAATAAATAAAGATAAAGACAATATAAACAAGTAAAATATTATATAAGTAATTGTAAAAAAAATATAAACAACTTATTAAGTAAAAGAGTAAGGGAAGAGAGAAACATAAACTGATTTATCCTGATTCAGAGATAACCATTTTGTCCTACATCTAGTCCCAAACAACCTGATGAGATTTTTTTTTCCTATAATAAAGAATAAGTTACAGTTCCTTTTAAGGCTTAAGGATAACCTTTATAATCCTCTACTTTTTCTAGGTCAAGGATAACCTCATAATATTCTTTATTCCAAACTTAATAATAACCTTTCACAATCTTAATCTCACAAAATAACCTACCCACAAAATACACTTTAAGGATATACCATTCTTGGCCAATACTAAGTGTTTAGGGGGCTCACAAACCACGCAAAAATATATGCACAATGAACTCACATATCCAATACAAAAGAACTTACAACAACACTTCAATCTCTTGTATTATAAGTGTTTCGCACATTTCTTAATAAATAAAATTTATGTTAAAAATCTATTTATAGGCCTAGTACCTCAAAATATCTGTTTATAATTGTTGCCTATTGTTTTAAAGCATTAAAATAATTTTATCATTGAGAACTAGCTATCAACTGTAAAATATAGACTTTAAGGGCAGTTTCTGTGATGCACAATGATGCCGTTAATGGTTTTATAAACCACTATTGATGTCTAAAGCAATGGCTTCAAGGTAGGTTAACAATGATGCCATTCTACTCCTTTAAAACTACCATTAATCTCTTAGAAATATGCAAAAACTTGACCAAACACATTCAATCCAATCTAAATCAATTCCTAACATAATTAAACACATTTTAACACATTTCAATCACTTTTAATCAACACTAAACACAACTTATTACAATTATACTCACATAAACCCAATTTATCAAATTTCATTAATTCTTTAATATAATCAATATCTATTATTCAATTAACTCAATTATATAATTTCAATCCACACATTTACTTAAACAATTCGCATAATTCAACATACAAGATTTAATAAAAAAGTCATGCCTAAATCACATAGATTTATTCACTCATAACTTAGCTAATTCATCAATTCATTCATTATGAGGATTTCCAAAGACAACAATCACGTTCAATAACTCTTAATTATGTGTCCTATATGTAAATTATTAATCATGAATGCAATATGTATGATGTGAGCCCCTTTAAGACCAATAAGAGATTTACAATAAAAGCTCACATAAACAATTTATCGAATTCTACTATTGAACTTGATCTTATTCCTTTCATCAACTTCAAATTCAACATTCATTCAATGCTCTTCTTTTTATTTTCATCCATTGTGATATACTTCAACTTGAACTTTTAAATAATGTTCTTTCACTTCAAAGATTAACCATGCACTTCAGGACACATTTTCATCAAACCTATCTCATCAAACAAAATAACCTCCACAAACACATGAGTAAACATGTTTTGTGATCATCAAACAAAGATAGAACCATCTCTTAGTTTAACAATGCTTTTTTGAGAAAGAACTTAAAGCTTTTAGAAGCCTTTTATAAGAGAGAATGTAGAAGTATTGTGGCATATTTGAATGCCAGAAGTTGATAGGGATTTAATTAAAATTGAATGATAAAATTTAAACTATATTTATGTTATTGAGATCTCCCTTATAATTATTTCTCCTTTTTAATGTGTATAACATTGTTTAAATAAAAGCAGTAGAAATTATTGCTTTTATTGAGAAAAGATTTAACATTGATGACTTTGTGAAAGAATTTAAAAATTTGTTAACTTAATAGGGAGCCTAAATGTTTATAGTTTTTTAGATTGAATTTGGTTTGATTTTTTTGTGTTGTTTATGACTTGTTTTAATCAAGGAAGAGTGTTTCATAAATTTGAAAAGTTTGAGTCATGATAAATTTTGATGAATCATTACATTATCTTAATTTTCAAAAGGGTGGGTAGGGGAGGGAGTATGTGATACTATAGTATCTTATGACATGGGGAGTTACACCTTGAATGATACTTATGATTATGAATTATAGTTTAAATGCACAATTAGTACTTATGACCCCTTTCGTGCTTACTACCTCTTGACATATGAGTTTGAATTTTTGGAAAGTGATAATACATGAATTTAAGGGGAGTTTGTAAAATGTGTTAAAATTGATAAAAATTGATTAATTTAGGGGGAGTTATCAAAATTTAATAGTGGTTTCTTTGACTGTTTGTAATGAGTGGAAAATTTTGATAAATTTAGGGAGAGTTTTTTTAAATTTTGATGATACCTTTTGATTTTTGTTGATTTTTATTTATATGATTGAAGCAATGAGTGTTTAAGTTCTAATGATGTTTATGATTTGAGGCGTAAAATGAGTTTAATTTTTAATGAAACTGATGCATTTTGAATTTTTGATATGTAATTATGAGTTTAGAATATGTGATGATATTATGGTTTGAGCATGTGATTGTCATGTAAAGAGGTAGTTTCTCTTTTGAAATCTTTAAGTGGTATTATATGATATTCAAAAGAATTTAGTATGTGTTTATATTTTGTTTTTAAGTTATGGATATATGATGACATGTTTGAATTTTGGTGATATTAATGTCTTGGGATTATGAGGATGTTTATCGTTTGGTATAGACCATTGATGATATTAATGATTTTTAATATTTAAATTATGATATGTAATGATGTGATATAAATGGGGAGAAAAATCATGAAAGTTAATAAGAGCCATTAGGAAAGGCTGATTGGTATTGGAAAAATATGTCTTTGAGTATGTGATTGATGCAATTTATCTTTAAGTTTTAATAAAATAAAAATATGAATTTCAAACTAAACAATATTAAGACCAACTAGGTAAGTGCATCTATTGTTCTATAGTATAGCCTAACGTGAGTTTGGACATCATCCTACAAGGATTATATGACTACTAATACTTTCTACCTCTCCATTATCTAGTAGGTATAAATTGATGATTAATTTAGTAATTGATTAAAAATAAACTAAACATTCCAAAATAACTTACAAGATTATGAATTCAATTGATGAAACTAAGACTTAGATGATGAATCCCTTTAAGACATTAACATGTTCAATTGTTTAATCTTTATTCAATGCTTTACCTAATTACCTTAGACTGTAGAATCTATAAATTGAATTATAAGCTCTTTAGAGTATAATAACTTCCATCCTTTTAGTTAATTAGTTATAATATCTTCTCAATTCAAAACCCTAATTGATTTATTATTATAATCTATGGATTCTATTGTTTTGGCTAAGTTTCGAACTCGAAAAACTTATGTAAGCCTATTTTTAGCACCCCATGCAAGCTTCTTTAGCTTTAGATTGATTTATTCATATAAATGATTTCTCAATCTAAATATATGAAATCAAATAATGGAATTGAAGTTGCATGTAAATATCTTAATCCAATATAATTGTATTCATAGTTAAGCTTAAGATAAAGATGGGAATTCTTATATTGAATCACAGAAACAAATAATAAACACTACATTTTATGATTCATCCTATCTATATCCAATTAGAATTTATTTTATAATCATATAATTGAATCCAAAAACAATTAAAGAAGATAAAGGCATTTAAAAAGTCATGCTCATGATGTTTTAATCCTTGGAGCTTTAATGAAAGTTGTTGGAGCAATCTCTTGATCTATAAATCTTAATTATTCAATTTAATTATCCTCCTTTAATTGCCTTAGAATTTTGTAAACTTGGCTTGGAATTAGCTCCTAAACTCTTGATGGTGACTTTAACACTTCAAATGATTAAAATTCCCTGAAAAAACCTGAAAACTCGCTTAAATAAGAGCTAGAATCTGACCCTCTTATGGCTAAAACAATGGTTGTAGGACTAGTCATGGAATTTTGGCTAGCAAGGTCATGGCTAAGCTCACAAGTTCACAACTTCACAACTGTGACCTAGCCCATGAAACTCACATGATCTTTGCTTCATTTGATCTTTCTCTTAGAAAAATCCATGGTCTAAGTCATAGTCACGGGCTTGGACGTGAAACTCATTAGAACTTCACTTTTTTCCACGTTTTGATCCCATGAGTCCTCCAACTCCTTATATGAATAAATATGTCCACCAAATCCCATGAAAACATTCATTTTTATTGAATTCAATGTGATTAATATCACATTCAAAGTTTAAAACATTTAAATATAGAAATCGCATGAAATTTTCATTAAAGCTATGATTTTAATTATAAATCATGCTCAAAAGATTTATAGAAGAAGTAAGATCAAATACCTTCACACTTTAACTGTTGCTTATCCTCAAGAAACTAATTAGACACTCCCTCAAAATAAATATAATAATAGTTCAAAATTATTTAAGTACAAAAATTGATAAACTAATATAGTTAGCATATATCATATACCTAAACTCCTTTATGACAAAAACTTGTTTCACATACATGCATACAGTTAGTAATAACAAGCCCTTCGAAGTAAGAAAGATCTTTTCCCCTCTAGCGACAATATGGCCATCGAATTTTCAATTTTGATGAGATTAAAAAGTAGTTTGTAGCTTTATTCTAGGAGACTCTTAGAATTAAGAAAGATCTTCTTCCCTCTAGGGAGCACATTAGCTCCTTCTTTTCAAAAAAAAATCTCTAATTATTTTGAAGATGCTTTAACTACCCCTACTTTAGGCCAGGAGATTAAGGATGTTTTAAATTCTTTCAACCCTTATAAGGCTTTTGGTCTGAATGGTTTTAATGCCTTTTTCTTTAAATAAACTTGGTACATTGTGGGAAGTGATATAACCCTAGTTGTTCAATATTTCTTTCAACATGATAAGCTTCTTAAAGAGTTAGATTCTATCTTTATAACCCTTATTCCTAAGTGTGTAAGCCCTTCTTATATTACTGATTATAGGCCTATTTCTTTTTACAACATGATTTTTAAGGTCATCTTTCAAATCCTTGCAAATAGGCTTAGAGACATCCTTCCCCATATAATTAGTCATAACTAGTATACTTTCATTAAGGGTCGGAGAATTGGGGATAATATTCTACTTGCTTAAGAAATTTTTAATAATTACCACCTTAATAATGGTCATAAGAATTGTGCTTTCAAAATTGATCCTAAAAAAATATTATGATTCTATTCAATTGGATTTTTTATTTGATGTCTCACATTCCCTGGGGTTTCCCCTGCCTTACATTAAGTGGGTTAAGGAATGTACTATGTCAAAGAGTCATCGTTTTTTATTTAAAGATATGGAAAATTTTTATTTTCATATTAGTAATCTCACAAGAATTAGTAGAGGGCTGCTTCCTATGAAATATCTTGGGTTGCCTTTACTAATTGGGAGACTTTCGAAGATAGACTACCTTCCTTTATTCTATAAAATAGACACTAAGGTCAAGAATTGGACAGATAGATTCCTCTCCTATGCAGGAAGGCTTTAATTTATAAATTATGCTCTTTCAACGTTTCAAGTTTATTGGTCTATCCATTTTATCCTCCCTTCTTCTGTTATCAAAGACATTAAAACTAAATTAAGGAATTTGCTTTAGTTGGGGTGACCGGTTCTAATCATCTTGTAAAAGTCAAGTGGAGTGATCTTTGTAGATCTAAAAAGGAAGGTGGTCTAGGAATTAAACACCTTATACTTGGAACAATATTCTATTAAGGAAAAGAGTTTGGGTTTTGTTT
Organism: Pinacopodium congolense; assembly: GCA_028565735.1. Lineage (NCBI taxonomy): Eukaryota > Viridiplantae > Streptophyta > Magnoliopsida > Malpighiales > Erythroxylaceae > Pinacopodium > Pinacopodium congolense. Next base: position 6,860 of record JAOXYD010067147.1, on the reverse strand, counting down.
AAGATTTTGAAGCTTTTTGGGTCAAGTGGGTTCACCATGTTATCCTTAAGCGAAATTTTTTTTGTCAGTAAAAGCCAAAAGTAATAGCTTTTAGAGTTAGAGGAAATTATTACAGGTTAGGGACCTCATTAGTAACCAAATTTAGGATGGGAAATAGGGTTTCTACTCTTTTATGGGAGGATCCTTGGCATCCTAAAGGCATCCTCATAGATCCATTGACTCCTTGATTGATCAACGAGTTTGATTTGCCTATAAATGCAAGAGTGTCTGTAATCATTAGAGACCATAGTTGAAATTGGAGAGTATCTACAAATGAGACTATCTGGTCTCTTAAGCCATTAACTTATCAACCAGTCTGTTCTAATAATGATAGATTGGAACAGCTGGCCAGACCTACAAAATCCTATACCAACTCCTCTACTTATAAAGTTTTAAGACCTTCCCTCCCTTTTGTCCCTTGGTACAAAGTGGTGTGGCATAAGAGAACTAGCTTAAGATGTTCTTTTATGCTTTGGCTAGCTTTTCTTAACAAATTGCAAACTAGAGATAAACTTTCTTTTTCCCATTTCCTAATATTTTTCTCTTATGCTTTTTGGACAATGAGAGCCTAAACCATCTATTTTTTTAATGTTCTTATTTAAAAACTTTATGGTTTAATACTCTAAACTAGATTCCTATCCCCAACCTTGGAAACTTGCCATCCATTTTTCAATGATTTTATAACCTTCAATTCTACACAAAAATTAACTTAAACCTGTTTCTTTGTGTTCTTTCAACCTGTATTTATATCCTTTTCAATGAAAGAAATAACTGTGCTTTCAAAGACACTCTTGGATGTTAGGAGCATCTCCAACAAAGTAGTTATGCAAACTATGGAAATCCTTACTTAAACACTGATGAGAGGCATTAGTTTTCTCTGGTTTTGGTACTTGATACTAATGTTTTGTTTTGTAGTTATTCATAGAGAAGGAGTTGTTGTCTTAAAAGGGAAGCAACCCCAAATTCCAGATTTGTAGTGCTTGCATGGTGCATCCAAGAAGACTCCTTTTGGAAGTAATGGTCAGTAGATTGTTTTGCATTCTAAACACTGGCTCAGAGAAAAGGAAGGGGAATCAAAGCATCATGAACACTATGTAACCTACTTCAACAGGAAAAGGAAGATAGCAAGAGGACCTTCCTAACCTTCTCTACTTGACCTGAGTAGCCCAACCAATCCAAACAAGAATCCTCAAAAGACTCTTTATCTCCAAAACCTCATATCAAACTAAAGTTCTTTGAGAGCATGGATGACCTTATCAATTTTCATAGAAGGAAGAAAACAAAAGTTAATCTTGAAGTGGGACCCTCTAACAGAAATAGTGAAGCTTTTGCCCAAGGTCCTACTTAGGTTAAGATAGAAAAGCTATCTTCTTAGTAGTTTCCCTAGGTCCTTTATCCTATTTTTATTATTTTAATTCTATAGTCTGCTTTGTAGAGGTCAGCTTGTTTCTTTTGGTTTTGGCTTTTGGTAGCTTAGATCTCTAATTTCCTTTTAATTTTTTTCTTGTTTCCTTTTTATGAGACTAGCTACTTTAAGCTATCTATGGTTTTATACATAACCTTTCTCTTTTGATTAATCTAATTTATTGATTTATCAAAAAAAAATAGTAGCATTCAAGTAATTCCATTTAGATCATTACATAAATTTGATCAAAGGTATTTTTAGAGCATTCAAAATTAGAAATATAACATTCGAAATTTGATTTAGAGGTCTCCTAGCCTTTAGATATGAGAATACACTTTATTACGAATGCTCTCGGTTACTCAACTAGGATACTCTTATAAGCCTTTTAATATAAGGATATTCACTTTTTTTTTATGAATAACTCTAGTTACTCAGTTAGGTCACGCTCAAAAATAGCTATAAGCACAAATCAATAACTTCGATCTTTTTATTGGTAGTAAACCAACAGAGTGAAATTTTTATGCTCAATTATTCAACATTTTTTAACTTTTAATCATTAAACTAAACACCAAATTTCAAATTCGTATAACAATCTATACAAAATATCTCTAGAGACCTAATATTTCACACAACGGTCAATAAACATATGCAATTTACATAAAAGTAACAAGAAAAAAGGTTAGAAGTTAGAAATTAGTCAATGTTGATCACTATGTCAAATGTATCAATTACATTGGAATATAACAAATAACAAATAACTAACAATCAAAATCATTCTAAGTGAGATATCTAAAGTAATCACCTCAAACTCCCATCAATTCAAGTATTTAAGTATAATCAAATGATATATTTGTCTTCCCCCAATACTTATTTCAAATTATGCTCAATTTGAGGCATATAAAGCAAAGTAAAAACACAAAAAGTAAGGGAGAAAAGAGAATAGTACTTCCCTGCTATTAGAAGCCCATGTGTAGGTAAGGTTGAGACAATAACATTCGATGTGATTTTGAATATTTGGAGATGAGATTTGTCAAATTATTTCTATTCCTGAATATGAGCATTAAATACAACTTTTCAAATAGTTAGATCAAGAGTCATAACATAAAATGAAAATGAAATAAAAAGAAATCCTACAAAGCACAAATATTTAGACATTAATAATAAAATAAAGGGATAATAAACACATCAATAATCAAATTATAGAGATATTTTTACTTTAGTTTCTAACCTTTTAAAAATTTAATTAAGAGACGAACCTTTTAAAACTCAGTCAATTTAAGAAAAACGTTAGATGCCGTTAATTTCTTGTTTATGTGGATAGTGAATTTTTCCACATGGATGTCCATATATATGACTCAAACATTTAAAAATTTTCAATTTAGTGACCAATTTTTTGGAAAATTTTAATTTAGTATCTACCTTTAAAATTTTAAATTTAGTGATTAACTTTTAAAAATTTTTCAATTTAATGTCCAATCTTTAAAAATTTTCAATTTATTGATTAAAATTTTAAAATCTGTTCAAATTAGGTTAAAATTAACTTTTTTTAATAAAAATAATAAGTGATTAATACACCAATATTTTAATAGAAAGTTTTGTATAATGACTTTTACGTTTAGTTAATGAATATTTAATTATATATAGACTCTCTTTTAATGGATATCCAAAATTTAGATTTGATAAGTATTTGGCCTAAAGGAAATAATTCATTAATAAATATTTTAAATTAAATATATAGTAACCAAAAAATATATTTTTATAAATAAATTTAGATTTAAAGAAATATTATTGATATATATATATATATAAGTATTTATTCCTTCAAAAGATTAAAAATTATTCTATTGAAAAAAACTCAATATATGATCTCAAATAAGTTCTTAAAAATTTTTAAGGAATATTATTTGATAGTTTTGATACCTTGACCAATCATGAGAATTTAATAGTTTTGATATCTAGTGAATTTAATTTTTATAATAAATATATAAATAAAAATATAAAAATATTATTTTATCTTATATAAGAAGATTAAATTAAATTAAATTCATGTAAATTTTTAATTAATAGAATAATTATTTTTATTAATTCTTAAAATTATTTTATTACAAATATTTATATCATTTGATTCATTAATTTTACATTGGTAATATATTACTTTCTCTTAAAAATTAATATATAGTTTTTTTAATAGTGAGGTCATACATTAAGATTTTTTAATAGAATATTTTTTAATCTTTTGAATAAATAAGTTCTTTTTATATTTATATCTGTTATTTCCTATAAATCAATAATATTTCTTTAAATCTAAATTTATTTATAAAAGATATTTTGTGGCTATGATATATTTAATTTAATTTAAAATAATTATCCATAAATTGTTTTCTTTAAGTCTAAGACTTATCAAGTCTAAATCTTAGATATCATTTAAATGAGAGTCTATATCCTTTAAAAGAGAGTCTAACATATACTTAAATATTTATTAATAAACTTAAAATTCGTTATATACTACTTCTTAATAAAACATTGGTGTATTAATTACTATTATTTAAAAAATTAAATTTAATCTAATTTGAACGAATTTTAAAAATTAATTAATAAATTGAAAATTTTTAAAGGCTGGACTTTGAATTGAAAAAAAAAAAGTTAGTTTCTTAATTAAAAAATTTTAAAGGTTAGACATTAAATTGCAAAATATTAAAAAGTTGGTCATTGTAATGAAAATTGTTAAAGGTTGAAATTATATACATAGACATCTACGTGACATAATCAATTAGCCATATTAGTAAGAAAGTAACGGAGCCTAACCTTTTTACTGAGTTGAATGAGTTTTTAAGGTTGGTAACTAAATTAAAAACTTTTAGAAGTTAGACATTAAACTAAAAAAAAAATCAAAAAGATTGATCATTGATGTACTTATTATCCCTAAAATGAAAATAAAAGAAATGCGATGATAAAAGGAGCACAAAAGAGGAGAAAACTCGGTTATTGAATGTAGTCCATATGCAGTCTTAGGCATCATCTGTTGGAGATGGCTATTAGTGGTGAAATTGCATGAAATCCCTTTATATGGCTTGCTGCTCCTCCCATCGAGCTTGCTGCTATCTTTGATACTCCTCTTATGTATTCTACTACTGCCTCTAATCAACTAGGTACTTCTCTAAATGATGAGAGCTATGTGTGTTTAGCACCTATGAGAGCACTAAGTTGATCCAGCCGAGCAGACATCGATGATTTCTTGCCAATAATGGTTCCCATGTTAGTATCCTTGTCATCCATGTCTTTAGCACTATCTTTTTATTAAGCATGGAGTGGTGGCTGAGGTTTAGTTTCCTTAAGCAATAAATGACCATCAACCCTAATCGCCAATCCCATCTTGATCCAAACAATACGTCCAATGGTTTCATGTTAATCGCTCGTCCTACATCCAAATGACTTAGCTTAACCCCTAAGTTAGTCACAAACCTCGTAATGTAAGAGGATTCATTAAGTGAACCTTTAATCTTTTTTTCTTTGAAGGATAAAGTGCATTTCCAAAACTCTACCCTGTTGGACTTATGTCCACTCACCATACATTAGAGACGTATCAAGTCTCCATGGTTTACAACTCCAAGACTCTCATGCCTATCTCTTGTGTTATAGGTAATCAGTCTGTGTATGATGTTCAGCTTCAGGGTGTTAATTTTGGTGCTCTTCGTGACATTTGTAGAAAATTGATTCTCTCTTATCTATCCCCAAAATTAGGGGGCTTTGATGTTATTTTTAAACAAGATCTTAGCTCCTTAACCTATGGAACTTTTTTTTTTTTTCGGGAGCTATCGCTCCTAGGGCAATGTTAAAACCCTAATAGAATATAACAAAATTGCTTACCACCAACTGGAACTCCATTACATTCTCATCATCATTATTAATGAAACACCTACTGAAATTAAAGGTAGCTAAAAGCTCACATAATATATGTGTATAACCAATTCCCCTAATCTCTATAAACAAGCCCTAACCTTCGGAATTCAAGTAATACCTAATAGTATCAGTTACACCCAGAGCTTCGAAATCCTCAAACACCAAGTATCTATTAGGCTTTATTCAAAGTTGCTTAATTGCTATATACTTATCTAATATAGCTTAATTGCTAAAATGTAAAATCGATGAGTTAGGTTCCTCATTTCTCAATATAGATGCTCGATTGGACCATCTCTGGTGAACCACTTGCTTAACTTTTTGGCATTTTCTTCTATAAATCAAACTAAAATAGGTGTAAGTATATGTTGTCAGTAGATTAATTCACTCAAATTATAAGTCATGCAATTGGTCCTAAGTACTACAATCCAAGAATAAAATCAATCATCAAAACATAATAATATGTCGTGTAATGTCGGACATTAACACATAGGTTTAAGGCTTAAAGAGTACCTAATATAACAACTTATCAAGCATAAAGTACAAAAAAAGCATGCTAAATATATTAATTAAGCATAATGGGAAAAATAATAAGGTTCTCATGAATCATAATTGATATATGAACCATCATTAAGCTCTTATGGAAATAATACTAAACCAAGAAAAGTTATATTGTCCTTGAAGAGTTTAAAGAGCAATGAACATTAATTTCATCCTCTTTAAACACTAAAAACTAATGAGTTCACTAAAATTTTGTCTAATATGAAGTTCTCTGTAGTGTTTTCCATTAACAAAGGAGTATTATATGTATATACCATACATAATTGGTAATTAACTTAAGTAGTGCAACAAGAAGCACAAACCTAGAAAGAACACATGAACAATTTCTCATCAACATAACATCTATATGAATAATCAACCAAATCTAACCTTGGGTGAGTGGGAGATGATAAATAAGGGATAATCCCCATGTTAAATCATTATAAATCAAAATATAACTTAAAGATTGATGGAAAACCCCAAAAGCTTGACTTAAAATACAACACCCATGTTAAAACCCTAAGTGTTAATGAAATCCCTAATTTTCAAACATTTCATGCAAGAATGAGCGAATACCTTCTTTATTATATGCAAACTCTTTGATTAGATGTACAAAAATCACTCTATATAGTTGATAGGGATTGGGTAGATGAGGAGTGAAAAATTTTGAAGAGAGATGTAAAGAAGTGAAACTAAACATAAAGAGTTAGGTTTTAAAGAACCTAGTACAAATTTCATAGTCAGGGTCATGTTTAAAGAAGCCAGTACAAATTTCATAGTCAGGGTCATTGTTGCGTTGGTTAGGTGATTAAAAATGGGTGTTCTTTAAACCGATTTTACTTTGAAAACCAAAATGAGCTTAATTAAAAACCAACGTGACGAAAGGCAAGTGCACCTATCGTACAAGTAATAAAGCGGAGTAAATTTAAGACTCCGAGTGTCGAACCCACGGGGAAAATGTTACTTAATTACTAGGTTG
>JAOXYD010067106.1:0-12765 GCA_028565735.1 Pinacopodium congolense | reverse complement strand
GTTGGCTAGTTGATTAGAGAATAATGTTTTCACTATAAACAGTGTTTTCAACATGGCTAGTTGACCAGTAGGTCTAACTAGTCAACTAATGGGCGTGAAATCTAGACTATAACAACTAGTTTTAAAAGAAAAATTAGTGTTAAATGATTTTTAATTTATTTTAATGGATATAAATCATTAGTTGAAGAATTTTTACCTATAAATAAGTATTTTAGAATGTATGTATCACATCTTGTTGAGTTATAGTGAATCAAAAGTATTGCATGGTCATTTTGGAGGTTTTAGGGTTATTCTTAATGTGTTTTAGTGTATTCATCTTGAAAGTATTGAGATCCCTTACCAAATGCTTTGGTTGACTAAGTAAGATCTTATTAAGTGTGTTAGGGTGATGGGCTTGTTGGATTGAAATTATAAGGGTTAGTTTTCACCCTTGAAGAAGATAACTATAAGTATTGATCTTCACCTATGAAGAAGATAGTTGTAAAAGTTGGTCTTCACCCATGAAAAAGATTGATATACTAAAATTTTCAATAAATGGTCAGAACTTGTACGTAGGTGTCAATTCTACACCAAATCACTGTAAATTATTTTTCATTTCTTATCATTTTTAATTTTACTTTACAAATTTATTTCAATTTAAATTACATTGTTATGTTGATTTAATATATTATTCATATTCTACATTATGTTAAGAGGAAAATTTTCAATTAGATGAAAAGACATAAAAAAAATTTATAGTCACTTAATTCACCCCCTCTTAAGTACCATATAGAGCCAACACTTTCATAACTTTTTGATCATGTCAAAAAGGGAGAGGGGTTAGTGATATTAGATTATAAGGAGAGTTGTTATTTGAATCTTATTTTGTTGTATGAATTGTGTTTATGACATTTAACAATGTGTCCTTTAGAGATGATATACATTTAGATCTCCTTCATATTTATCACTTAATTACACATTAGTGGATATATTTAGGAGGAGTAATGATAAGGGTGTATTTCTATGAATTTTCATATGTGATTTAATGTGATTTCAACATTATTTTGAAATGCATTTCATTATCACATGAAATGCAGGTTTTAAGCTAAAGAGATATATGACAAATAATAAGACCAAGTTTAGAAAAGATTTAGAGAAGAATTAGCAAAGGACTCAAATTCTAGACTATCAACAGTGGTATCAATAGTATTGTTGATGATTTAGAAAATATCATTGATAGTTAAATCTAGGGAGATCAATGGTGGCTGATGTACGGCATCGTTGAAGACATTATTAAGTGTCATTCAACGTCTAAAATTTTTTGTTTCACTCCAAATTAAAGGGAAAATATGATTGTTCACTCCTAAAATGTCTGAATGCTAATTGGGGGAGTATATAATGCAAAGAAAAAACTTGGAGAAGCATCCTTGTCATCACTTTCTTTCTACTTAGAGTAGATACTTAGTTTTCCTTTATTTTCCCCTTTAATTTAGTTTAGGTTTTCCTTTATTTTCCCTTTAGTTTTTCTTTATTTTCTCCCTTAGTTTAGTTTAGCTTTTTCTTTATTTGACTTTAATCTTGTATTAGTGATTACTGTTTATTTTCATGTTCTAGATAGATTAGATACTGAGTTTTTAGTGGATTTTATTATTTCTTTATTATTCTTCTTTATTTTCCATGTTATTAGATTTGATTTATCTTAGAATAAAAGTCTTGAATACCTTTAAATATATTATTGAATCTTTGCTTTCATTATCTTTATTTTATGATTGAATTATGTTTTCTTTAATTTCAGTTGCTGTTTTGTTTAATTTTAATATGGTAAGCTAATTTCTCTCGGGTTAAAAGATATTAATGGAATGAAAGTATTATAATTGTAAGATATGAATTGAGTTTTGAATGGGCATTGTGTTTTGTGTTGAAACTAACTAGTTTTTTGTAAGATTTGCCTTACTAGATAGTTAGGAGGCTTGGTTAGGTATTTATTATTTTGTGGCTTGTAACAGCCTTACTAATTTTTTTGTGTCAATTTTGGGGAATTGGCGTTAGTGTTTTATTATTTCTTATTATGTCTTTATTTTTTATTTTTTGACCTTTTTCACTTTGTCTTTTGTTTTGTATATCCCACAGCTCTTCAAAATTTCTAAAACAACAAAAAATTTGCTATGAAGAACAAAGGCCTACTTCTTTCCTCATTTAATCCTTTTTCATTTTCTTCGGTGGTAAGTTATATGAGACTTTGTCAATCTGAGCGAGTTCAACATAATCCTATTCTTGAAAGTGAAAGATCAATAGAAGAGGAGGATGAAAAAAACTTAGAGACCTCTTGAGAAGAGGTTGAAGACACAGTAGAGCATCACTAGAGAACTTTGAGAGAGCTTGTGGCTCCTACCTTTAACCTAAACTTACTTTGCATCAATTATCCTGATAATAAGTTTTAGATTAGATCCAGTCTTATCCTTGCTTTGCCTATTTTTACATGTTTTTAAGATAATAGCTCGTTGGGTTCAGGCTACATCATTGATCCAAACAAGTTCCTCAAGGAGTTTCATATTGCATGCTTAGGAATAAAGCTTGTTGGTGTCACGGTAGATCAACTAAATTTAAAGGCATTTTCCTTTTTTCTTGAGTGGATTCTGCTAAGGAATTGATATATGATCTACTAGCTGAATTAGTTAACATTTGGGGTAGATACAATAAGTATTCCTAGAGAAGTACTTTGGAGCATTAAAAGAAATAAACATCTGAAAAGAGATGTGTGGCATTCAATAAGATGCGGGAAATCGCTTCATGAGTACTGGGAGTGCTTCAAGTAGTTGTGCAACAATTGCACTAACCACCAGATAAATGAGTAGCTATTGATTCAGTACTTTTACAAAGAACAAATGCCCATAGATCGAAGTATAATAGATGCATCAAGTAGTGAGGCATTAGTAGGCAGAATACTAGACGATGTAAGGAAGTCAATAACAACCATGGCATCCAACTCTCAGTACTGGGATAGTCGGAATAGCATCTCATCATTTACACATCAAATTAAGGAAGTTGCTATCTCAAGGTTAGAGTAGCAAGTTGTAAATCTCACATCCTTAGTAGAGCAAGTGATAGAAAGAAAGGGAAAAGCCAAGGCATGTGAAATTTCCTCATCATCTTATCACCTTATTAATATGTGTCTTACTTTACAGGACAATCAACATTTCTATGCTATTGGTGAGCCCCAAAGTCAGCAAAGGAGGTATGATCCCTATGCCCCCACATATAATTCGAATATAAGGATCATCTAAATTTTTTTAATGGAAGCAATTAGATAGGAGGTGGTTCCAACTTCAGACCTCCTGTTACATAGAAACAACTAAGATTTATCTCTCTTCCTAATTTTTACCAAGTGTAGCATCCATTTCAACCTAGGCCTCTACTACCTGCCACAATCTAATGGAATGTTAATAAAAGAGATTATTAAGAACCAAGCCACAGATATTATTTAATTCCAATAAGAAATAAGGAGTGGCATAAAGAATTTGGAGAATCAATTAAGCTAGCTAGCGAACTCTTTGGGAAAGCTACAAGCCCAAAATTTCAATAGACTTCCTGGCCAGCCAAAGAGAAGTCCTAAGGAGAATATGTTTGCTATCTTTGTATGGATTAAGGAGTAAGAAAACAAAGAGGATATAATGTAAGAAAAGAAGGAGGAAAAAATCTCTTAAGGTAAGTGATACATCCTTTCTTATTGCTTATTAAGTTTCAGTTCCTTTTCCTTGTAGTTTAAAGAAGAAGGAGGAAGAAGAGAGTGTAAAAGGAGAAGAAGAAGAGTGAGAAGATGATCCTAGATATTTTTTATGGGATAGAGGTGACCATACCTCTACTTGAGTCTATTATAAAGTTTTTGAAGGAGGGGTGCATGAATAAGAAGAAGAAGAAAGGTAAGGTGAAGGTAGGTGGTGGGGAGAATGTGCTAGCTACTTTATAACAAAACATACCACCTAAGTGTACTGATCCTGGCATCTTCTTTACCCTATACACAATAAGGAACATGAGGTATGAGTAATGCATGATAGACTTAGGAGCTTCTGTTAATAAAATGCCTTTATCTATTCTTAAAACTCTTAAGTTGGGTCCTTTTAAAGAAACTCGTGTTATTATTAGATTGACTAATGGTTCTAATGATTATCCTAAGGGGATAAATGAGGATGTCTTGGTGCAGGTTAACAAATTTGTGGTTTTTTACATATTTTTACATTTTGGACATGTAGGATGAGGAATTCCCCAATTTATCTTCTATTTTTTTGGGGAGATCATTTTTAAAGACATCTCATTCAAAGATCAATGTGCATTCAAGGAAGTTGACCATGGAATGTGGTAGAGAAACTATAAGGTTCAACATCTTTGAAGTTATGCCATGTCATGTTGATTATAAGCCAATTTTAAGGGTGGAAGCAACTATCTTATCAATTGATTCATGTCATTTTCCTATGAAGCCTGACCTTCCCGTTAATGTTGGATGATGCACAAAACAAAAGTAAGCTAAAGACCTTAAACAAGCACTTATTGGGAGGCACCCAAACCACATCATTTAGTTTGTATGTTTTTCTATTTCTAGGTACCATTGTAGTTGCTTTTTCTTTTGAGTGATTATACGTTGTTTTATTTGCCTTTTTTTGAAAAGGGTGAAATGGATTGCAACTCTTTATGACTAAAAACTTAATGATTTACTTCATTTAGGGGAGTGTGATTGTCATTATTCCTCCTGTTGTTCTTACTTTATTTTGAATATTAATGATGATTTAGGTTAAGTTTGGGGGAGATGAAACTGCTTGGCATTTACATATCATAAATACTTAATATATTGTGAGTTTAATGGTGATGATTTTAGAATTCCATCTTAAAATGATCTTGATTATTAATTTTGGTTTTTGAATTTAATTAATGTCTTTGATTTAGTAGACATTGATCAACTCTTAAATGATTTCTAAAATCAAAGTTTTTCAATTTTCATTTTCTTTTGAGTGCTTTGCATGTGTTTAGTAACCCTTTTATATGATATTACATGGTTAAGGCCATTTTATATGGTTTGCCATATGAATTTGGAATTAGGTGTTTTTTAATTGAAAGTAAATTGAAAAAAATATGTGTATTTATTAAATAAAGAGAGCATGTTTTTCATTCCACTATTTTCATACCAATGTAAAGGTTAAAGTTATAAGTTGTAATATTAATAATATAAGAGTGTGATCTAACAAAATAATCAAGAGTGTTCATGAAAAAATGTTCACATTTATGTGAAAAAGTTAGATGATATCTCAAATAGGCCAAAATGAGCATCTTAGTTAAATAACTAAAGGCATTCATGACAAGGTATTTACTCTTGTGTCAAAAGACTAAGTGACCTCCTATAAAATGCTTTAAAGTTGATTTGCATTTTATTTTTGTTGTCTTGAACATTCTTGATTAGACTTATATGATTATCTAAATAAAACACTGAATACTTGGTATGATGAAATAAGGGTTACTTCTTTGCTAAAATTGTGTTTGGCATATGCTAACAATGTTTATGTCATGATAGACTTGAGATTTGTGCATTAAATCATTACCATTAATTAGTTTTTGTTTATACTTAATTATCTTTTGAATTTTGATTGAGATTGTTTGAGTGGAATGTTTAAATTATTAGTAAAGGACAAGAAATAGTTCAAGTGTGAGTGTATTTGAAAATGGTGTATTTTTATGAATTTTCATATATGATTTAATATGATTTTACCCTTATTTTGATGCCAATATGCCCAAATTATGTTCATTATCATTTGAAATGAAGGTTTTGAGTTAAAGAGATATATTACAAGTGAAAAGATCAAGTTTGAAAAAGATCTAAAGAAGAATTAGTAAAGGACTCAAATTCTAGACTATTAACGGCATGTATGAACAGCACTGTTGATGATTTAAAAATTGCCATTGATATTCGAATGTAGGGAGATCAATAGTGGTTGATGTACGGTGCCGTTAAAGAAACTATTACGTGCCATTGAGCATCCACAAAATGTTGTTTCACTCTAAATCAAAGGGCAAACATGACCATTCACTCCCACAACATCTTAACTCTAATTAGGAGATTATATAACACAAAGAACAATCCTGTAGAAGTGGCGTTTTTGTCACTTTCTTTCCACGTAGAGTATATGCTTAGTTTTTCTTCATTTTCCCCTTAGTTTATTTGTTTATGCTTCCTTTAATCTTATAGTGATTAGTCTTTATTTTCAAGCCCTAGATAGATTAGATATTGAGTTTTCATTAGGTTTTGTTACTACTTTATTGTCCTTCTTTAGTTTCCATGTTATTACATTTGATTTGCCTTTGAATCTCGTTGAACTCTTGAACACTTTAAATATATTGTTAAATCTTTACTTTCATTATCTTTATTTTGTGATTACATGATGTTTTCTTTAATTTCAATTTTTGTTTTGTTTAATTTCAATATGGTAGACTAATTTCTCTTAAGTTAAAAAATATAAATAGGATGAAAAGATTATAATTATGAGATATGAATATTAGGTTTTGAATGAGTATTGAGTTTTATATTAAGTTGAATTGAAACTTTAGTTAAATGTCAAGAATAGGGATTATAAGTAATATTAATCACCCTATTTATAATTTTTAGTTCGAATGCTACATATGAGCTTGTGTTCCATAATTGTACTAGTGAATACCACAAATAGCGATAGGTTAATTGATTTTATAAGTGAAACTTAATCAACTTAGCTTAGGATTTTGAATCTTTAAGTTACATGATTTGAGTTTGCAAGATTATGGCTTTAGTTAGCTATTCCCTAGTGTTTAATATTGTTGTACCACTAAATCTAGAGGACTTGTTTTAGGTTGTCACATAACTAAAGGTAAATTTATAATTGTATAAAATTTATCTGAAATTAGAGGAATATAAGAAGCAAGAGTTTTTTTTTAGTCTATAGGCTAACATCGTAGGCATAAAATAATTTACATATTTTCAATAATCAATTATAATTTCTAAATCCCAAAAATATCTTTTGGCTAACTTTTAATTGTCGTTATCTATTTCTTGTTATTTTAAATTATTTTTTACTTGCGTTAATTTTGTTATTTGTAGTTCTTATTTACTTTAAATTTCATAAAATTAGGGATTTATTTATTTATTTATTTTTGAGCAACATTAGAAATAGCATTAACACTAATCGGTTCTTTATAAAATCGACCATAATTTACCCTACCACATAGTTAGGAGGCTCACTTAGGTATTTATTATTTGGTGGCCTACAACAGCCTTACCAAGTAATGTGCATGAACTTAGGGGAAGAATTGAGCACTTAGCTAGGTGTGTTCTTTTTTATTTTTTAAATGTGTATTTAGGTTCTATTTTGAATGTGTTTTTGATTTCCTAATATCATATGTTTTGTTATCATAAAAAAGGGTAAAGATTATTAAACCAAAAGAGGCTCCAATCTAAGTTTAAATGATAACAAAACATACTTGTTATAATGATTTGCTTTATGATGAAGGTTTTAAAAGGTATTTTCATTGAAAGATCAGTTGATGAAAATTTACAATGAAAGGATTGGACATGAAGACCAAAATTAAGCATAAAGAAAGATCAAGTAAGTTAAGAAATTGAAGAGGTTTCTTTAGAGAGTTTAAACTTATTTTTAAGTCTCATTTGAAAGTTAAGCAACTTTAAGGCCTCAAAATTACATGTGCATTGCATAAGTTATCAAAATGTGCACAAAGTTTCATAGACTAAGACATGTTGAGTTTTTTAATTTAAGTGAAGAATTTTATTCACTAAAACTCTTTATGGGAAACTTTTGAACTTGGTTGAGTTTTTTTAAAAAGAAAAATTCTTGAATACCAATTCCTCTTAAGAGAGTATTTGGAGCTGCTGCCCATTTTCCAATTATGTTCTAATTCGTAGCAGAAGAGAAGTGATTATAGGAAACTTGTAAGGCCATTTATAAATGAGAGGATAAGTTTCATTGGAACATTAGGTGGTCCTTAGACTTACATTCAATATTGGAAATGCTACATAAATAACTATTTCAAATTAGAAGCAATAAGGAGTCTATCAAGAGTTGATAGCTTGTTAAGAGTAGCAAGCCATAAGCAAAATCATACCTTAGGGAGACACCTTTTGAACCACTAATCTAAACAAAAAAACTTTTTATGATGGCTTTGTAAGTAATTTCTTACATGATTTATTGCTATACAGATTACTAGAATTTACAGCCCAAAGTACCTAGTCAGATCTTAGCAGGTCTAAAGAGTAATTTAGAAGATAGATTATGAGGATAATCAATCTCCTTGAATTGTAGCTAAACTCCCCATCATGAACAATGTCTTTGACTCTAGTTGATAAAGGCAGGATTAGTCTTAGATTCGAGAACTGAGGTAACTGATGGAGAGTGCCTAAATTAAACTAGTTGTCAAACCAAAATGAAGTATCATTTCCATTACCTTTCATGTATTTAATAACCAATTGAATTTGATCCCTCATTTTAAGTAATTTTTGGGTTGTCCATGAGTAATGAGTATGTCCAAAAAGCTCCCATAAAGACCTACTTCTCAATTTGTAGATGTGCATCCACCTAACCTAAAAGGATTGATGATTAGTAGAGAGTCCTCAAATCCTCCTTGCAAAGCAGACTTTGGATGAAAGTTTTGCAGTTATAAATCCTAAGCCACCTTCCTTTTTAGGTTTGCAAATTGACTGTCATTTCGCCTTGGTAGTAACTCTATATAAAGCTTGTCTAACCCCTAAAAAATTCCTCGTCCTTCTTTCCAACTCCTTTATAATTTGCTTGGGAAGAACTAAATAAGAGGTCCAATACGTGTGCAAGTTACCTAAAGTGGAAATTATAAGTTAAGCTCTAGCTTCTTATTACACCAGCAATTGATTCTTTTGTGAAACTTTCAAGCAAATTGGAACATTCAATAAATGTAAGTTTATGATAAATGAAAGGGAGCCCAAAATACTTAGCAGGAAGCTACTTTACTTGCATCTACTAACCTCAATTAGTACTTTAGTGGATTGAGAGGGAAAAGTTGAAATATAAATAAATCTTTTATGCAGATTTACTTTAATTTTTAAAAGTTCATCATACACTACCAACACTTCCATTAAGAACTTTACATAGTCAAGAGAGGCTGAATTAAATATTAAGATGTCATCTGTAAATACCAAGTGAGAGATGCCAAACTTCTTACATTTAGAGTGAAACCTAAAGTTGGGAGTTATAGTTATTTTATGTCTCAATATTAAAGATAATACAAGAGTTTTGGAGAATATGGGGAATACCCTTATTACTTAAAAGAACTACAAAAGAATGAGGTGGCTATACAAGTGAGACCTCTAACCTATTTATAATCCTCCATCCCTCAACGAATGGTTATGATCGATACAATTCGATGGCTTATAATGAGTCTCTAGAATCATCTATACAAATATCCTACTAATCACTCCACCTATCAAGGAGTTAAATATACTATCTAGAGTCTCCCACCTACTCTACACTTGTGGATAATCTTTTAAAGAATTATGGAGTCAAACAATCAATATAGCCTCTTTGGTGGGGGCGAACTTTCATTGCATGACAATAAGTATAGGTTCCTAAATACTATGCATCATTTTTTTCATCTTACATCACTTAATATAAATAGCAATAAACTAAGTCAATGATTTTATCTAAGTAAACTAACCACCCGCTGAATATATCAATGTCTCCCTTTTTTATACAAACGATAATCCAACATGTCTTTCTAGGATTGCTATATTTGCGCCATAGAAGCCTTGCAACTAATGCATGTACGAAAAGTAAGTGGTGCATACTAAAATTAAGCCATCATGGTAAATTCAAAGAACTAAGAAACATATGATGGTAATCGAGCAATAAATCACTATGAAATATGTAGTACTTGGTTTTTGACTTTCCAAAGTATGATACACATAAATAAACTTTAAATGATCAGGTGAATTTCTTATTACAAGACTATCAAAATATTCATACTTATCATGGCTATTATAAATTACTCTTATATATCAAAACTTCTATGATATGGAAAATACTCATGGGTCCTTATCAGTGACTATTATAAAAAAATGCTTAAAATATTTTTATATACTTTAAATTATTTATTCTTATGTAAAGAATATTTTAAACATTTTCTCTTATAATAATAACCCAAAAAAACTGTAATTGAATCTATAATAAATTTTATAATATTTATAATAATTATGAGGACCATTAAATTGATATTCACCAATCGTTTTCCTATCAACAGTCATAAGAATGTGTGCAGGCTAGCTTTATATCTTAACATATGAATCTGAAACACATTATTAATAATACAAGCCAATATTCTAAAATTTACTATAATTTTTCTATTAAAATTATATCCTATAACATTTTCTGTTGAATAATTTGATTTTTCATCTTATTTAATAGGCAAAATGCTCGTATAAACCTTAAGGTTTACACAGAAATTTGTGTTAGCCCCTAATATTTTGAAATGTTGAGATTAGACCTCCTCTTTTTTCAAACGTTCAAAAAAGAATTCTAATGTATAAAACATTTAAAATCCACCTAATTAATTAACACTGTTAACTATATAGTTAATTCCCTCATCCTTAAGCCCCACTATGTCAGATTAGTGCATCCACCCACAAAAAATGATGTAGTTTTTCTCCCGTTCATCATTTTTGAATTTTCGTCCCAGAACAATGTTCTGCTCTTTCCTCCATCATGTGGCTTATATTCTTCACTCCTCACCTGTTAGTGTGGCTTTTGTTGTTCACTCATCAATCATTCGTTTGATCGAGATCGCTTCCAAGACTTGCTGGCCATGGCATAGGAGGCATTAGAACTACTAATTGAATTGGACAGGGCTGACGCGCTTCTTGAGGAGGCAATTGATGAATGTGATTGGCTCGATGTTACATATTGCGCAAGTTAAGAGCTTGAAGGGGTTAAGTAAAGCTATCACTACATAGTTTTACCAATTCCTTTTTATGTTAGTTGTGTTGGCTTTATTTCAGAAACAAGATAATTTATCCAACTTAGAGTATCGCATTAGGGCCACAACAATTTGGGTGATTTTATTATCTCTTATTTTTATTATGGTTAGATATGAGTGGTCAAATGAACAATAGGAGATAAGATGCTCTGAAGCTCATTAAGGAACTACCAAAAATTGCTTTAGAAAAAGATGATAATCAAAAGGAGCTAAAACATAAGGCTAAAAGATCATGTTTCCTTTCAATATTCTTATATAATTGTTAGGGTCAAATTAAATGCTTTTTTATTGATAATTTGATAAATTCTAACTCCTAATTCAGTGCTTAAATGTTAAATTTATATGTAATTCTGTTTAATTTACAGGTTAGTGATCAAAGATAGTGATTGGAGCAAAAGATGGAAATTCACCAAAATTATAATCCATCAACAGTGGGCTAGTAACCCCAAGGTTAAGGATGAACAGATCCACGGCGAAAAAGTCAAAAATTGCCTATCAACAACAGTCTATAGCCCTCCGTTGTACGTTGGCTCAGCCCATCATTGATCAATCAGTCAAGCATATCTATATCAAATCTCTAAGTTTGTGGCTATGTCGTGTATCTAATTAATTCTCATGTCTGCTAGTACCACATGGGAGGCTGCTAGAGTTAACAAAAAAACACAGATACATGCATCAATTAATAAAAATCATATCTAAAGTTTGAAAGAGAAGTTCTCCCTTCTCTCTTCATTTGTTTTAAGTAGCATATAGGTTTCAAATACTTCGTTCTCGAATTCTATGTTGTTTTCTAGACATTAGAACTTGTTATTAAGACTTATATCTGAGTTTAGAAATCAACTAAGTGGGGTTTTTTTAACTCAAATTTTTACCTCAATTGCTCTATTTTTCAAATTTATTAAAATTTTCATATTTATGCTTATATCTTCAACTGTTCTTTGATTTCTTTGCTGATTTGTGTTGACCCAGAGCTGTAATGAAGTCAAGATCAAGTCAAGGAGTCTATAAACCTTCCAAGAGCTTCTCTTGGTTATTTTGAAACTCCTAAACTTTATTTTATAGCTCATATTTTCATATTAATTAAGATATGGTGCTTAAGTTGTATGTTTTGATCAAGGTGTGCTGCTAAATCATTTTTATTGCTAAGGATTGGTGTATTTATGATTTAAGAGAGGTTAAAGACATGTTATAGGGTCTGATTTTTATTTATTGAAGGTTTAAAAGTACTAATTTTGAACTGGTCACTGAAGATTAGTGTTAAAGATAATATAAACTTAAGAAATCTTATTGGTAAAATCAATAAGCAATACAACTTAATCAATGAATGACCAAACATTGATTTTTTGTAAGTGTTAAAGTTCTGATTTTAAAAATCCAGAAATCACCTTCTTGAATTTAAAGCTCATTGACTAGATTTAATGCATAACTAAACTTTAAACTAACTTTAATAGAGATAAAATAAAGTCTTAACCATAACTTTGTTTTGAATTTGTGAAGGAACTCTAATAAGCCCTTTAAGTTGTTTAAAGCTTAATAAAATCATTAATCACAAAATCTTTAACTAAATTTCAAATTTTATTATTTTTAGAAATTTTTTAAAGTAATTAAAAATTAATTTTGAAGTGTTTAAGCTGAGTTAAAGTAGTTTACCATTTTTCAAGTTTTTAATCAAATTATTTGTATTTTCCTAAATAATTGTGATCTAATTAACCTAATGATTAATCATTTTTCCTATTGGATCGACATTTAGAGTTTAAA
>JAOXYD010067085.1:0-12765 GCA_028565735.1 Pinacopodium congolense | reverse complement strand
CCAACTTGTATTCGATAAGTGTATATTGGTTTCCCCTTCTCGACTAACATGTGGTCATTTTCTTCATGTTTTGTTATCATTAAAACTAATATTAGAACCTCCATTGGTTCAAAATTTATTATCTATAAAGATTATAGGACCACAATGATACTATTCGTGCCATTGTGGACTAGTATTCAAGCACGACATATAAAATATATTTTTTTTCACTAAGACTTGACTCAACCTAGTTCCAAATATTCCCTATAATGTTTTTTTATGATCAAGACATTTTAATTTTAAAAAAATTGAAATACATTGATTCATAAAAATTTACTTACATTTTGAAACTTTTCATTTCAAAATCAATTTAAAAAATCTTCTAAATAATTCCTTTCATTTGAAAACCAATTTACATAAGTTTTAAAAATTCCCAAAGAGATTTTGCTACGAAGACATTTCAAATAAACTAAAAAAAGCATTTCTAAACTTATGAAAAATTTTCACTTTATCAAATTATTCAAAGCTTCCAAATCTTTTCAAAGTTTTCCTAAACTTTTCAAACCATTCTTTTGAAAAGTTTTTGACTCAAACACACTTAAAATTTTTCCTAAAATATTTTTACACATCAAGAGAGTTTTCTTTATAGCCTTTCCTAAAACTTCCTCTTGATTATGAAAGACTCAATGCAAAAACTTAATATGCAAACGATCATGCAAACTTTGAGTAAAAACGCAATACACATATGCATAAATTAAGGCCTTAAGAACATTGAAAAAATCAAGACAAGGTTTATAAATAAAAATATAAATATAAACCTATCCAACATGAATCTCCTTAGTTTTAATCTTCCATCACTTGATCTTTACTTCAATGCTCTTCATGTCAATATTTCTTAAACTCCAACATGTTCTTTGAGGTCCAATATATGCTTATGATCATCATTCAATTTCCTATCTTTCAAATTACATCAACAAAGTAAATCGTTAGTAACAAATATATTTTGTTATGTGAGGTTAGTACGAAACATTTTGGTAGGAAAGATTACTTTGGTGAATACTGTACATGTAATATAGAGGTAAAGGAATCAAATGATCTTTGAAAAAAAGGAGACTTTTGAACTCAACGTAATACGTAAAATATGTATATTGACTAGGTTGTAACTTTTGGCTAATAATTTGTAGAATACATGTAGTATGGCAATCAAAACCAAGTGGAGACTAGATGATATATCTATGGATTAATGAATTGGGGGTAGCTGCAGGAATGAACGTATGATACCTAAAGTAGATCCTAATTTGTGTTTATTGAATTCATGTTGAATGATTTAAAAGTTTAGTCATTGTGCTAGACAAATTGGAGTTGAGGACTTATAGAGGGAGCGATTGAATAATACCTTGTTGTAGACAAAAGAGGTGGATCATATGGGCTTGACATGGCTGAATTACAAGCACTGAATTGGAGGAAGTGAATGATTAGAGATTCCAAATGAAGCATTTGCATATTTAGAAAAGGATAATCATGCATCTTTTGTTCTTGTTCCAGCCCCTCTCCCCCTTCTAAGAAAAGCTATAAGTTGGAACCTCCCTTAGTTAACAATAAATTCAATCTTAAAGCAAAACATAATTCAACTACGAAATTAATAAACAACTACTAAACCATATAAGTCCTATTCTAGACTTAGGGCATGTTTATTTAGGTTGTTGGTTGTGATTATTGTGTTTGTGTATTGGTTTTTGTGTGTTTTTTTTAATTATGTACTATTTTTTTAGTTTTTGTGCTATATTAGTGTATTATTTTTATAGGTTTTTGTATTGTTTTTTTGGGTTTCTTTGTTTAAAAAAATAGAAACAAAAATAAAAAACAGAAACCCAACTAAACAAGGCCTTAGTAATTAAAAAAGTTAACCTAATTATAATAAAAAATACCATAACACTAAATAAATCTAAACTAATGAAATTAGCCTACATTCCATTAGCTTATTCCTCAAATTCTTTATAAAATCTAGATCTTATAATTGGTTTATATATGTAAAGGATTTGATTTGTTAGTTATGCAATATGTATGTTGACAACACTTTTAAAACCTATTTAATTTTGATGTCAGTTTTTTAATGGCTATTAAAAAAAAACTTTTAAAACATGTTCGATTTTAACAAAGTTCCAATTTTTTTTTCAAAATAAATAAAACCATAATTGGTTTTAGTGATTTATGAAAATTAAAAAAAAACATGATTTCATAGGTTATGGCAACTAATTGCTAAAAAAACACCTTTAGTAACATTTGTTGCTCTTTTCTTGTTTGGATATCTATCCTCCTCTCTTCTCTTTTCTAGATCTTTGTCATTCATGTATCATTTTTTGAAATATCTATATCACTTTATTAGTGGTAATGTTTCTTTCCTCCTTTTCTCTCCTATTCTCTCCTCTTCTCTTTTATATTTTAAGGGTTTTCTCTAATTTTATAGACTTTCTATTTTGTGAATTATGTAACTTTATAGGTTTTATATTTTTATTTTCTCTGACACAATTTATTTAGTATTTAATACTTAGATTTATTTCATACATCTAAGGCATCCATAAATGGATCCTAATATCAAACATGAACATTAGTTCTATTGGGACATATTTATGCTCTCTTTTTATTATTTAATAGCTTTACTTGGAATTATCTCTTTATTCAAATTTTCTCTTGAACCAAGAGAGGTTTCACTTTTGTTTTAATGACAACAAAACAATCTTATTACTAATATTTTGTTGTGCTTAAGATGTGGATAAGATAAGTATGTTATATGATGTTTGGAAGATAAGTTTTGAAGTTAAAATGGAGCATCTATTGATCAAGTTAAAGAAACTTAAATTGGAAGATCAAGATGGAGTTTGTATAGGTTAAACGCTTTAATCTTTAATATGGGTTTTACTTAGTTTCACTTATGCATGCATAATCGCATTTATGATTAGATTTTACACATAGATTGCATAATCAAGAAATAAATATGTGGGCAATGTTTTAAAATAATCTTCTTGATGAATTAAAAATATTTTGAGGAAGTTTTTTAATATGTGTATAAATTAATAAATGTTTTTAAAGTATTTGGGATTGGTATGGATTGATTGGTTATGTGTTTAATGCATAAAAAACCTATCTAAGTAGGGATTGATCGACAATAAGGTTTCATTTAGTCAACCATACATTTTTTTAACCTTGATTGGTTGACTAGATAATAGCATTGATTGACTAGTGATGCAGTAGGTCAACTAATCATAGTTAGAATCACGTTCCAACATTACAATTTGCAACAGGAAAAAGAATTAAATATTTTAAAACATTGGGCAAAGTTCATTAACAACCAATAGCCCAAAAACATAATATAAATATGTATAAATAATCATACAAGTGTTTTTAGCATTAAGAGTTTTTTTTTATGAGTTTTGGTGTAATTTTGATTAAGTTTTTAAGAGTGTGCTCATGTATACATTCCAATTGATTTTTGAGCCCTTTTAAACATCTTTTAATTTAGATATATTTTTCAAGTGTACTTTGAGAGGTTTAAAGGATGTTATTATGAGTGATTTATATTTTATACCATGTTTTACTATATTTTCATTCCTAAATATCTATAAAATTGTTTTATTTATGATTTCTTTTAATTATATAATAGGTTCAAAGCCATTTGGACTTAACTAGATTGAAAAGAATAAAAACAGAACTCAAATACAAAAATAGAAGTAATTTCATGAGTATTTTGGGGCATTGCTGGGACTAGAAAGGGTGTGTAACCAATTTTAGGACTTAAAGCATCATGTTATAAAGTTTCATACCAAATTCCAAGGTTATTTGACAAGCCATAAGGAGTGCACAAAGGGAAGCACAAGGTAAACTCAGTTGAACTCTAGATTTGATACAGTTGAATTGAGGAAGGCATTAGATGAACTTCTAGAGCTTCAAATATTATGAAATTCTACAGGTGCTAGACCATCATGTACAAAGTCTACATACCAAATTGTATAGTCATTGGAGTTGTATAGTGCGAGTTAGAGCAAAAAAACAGAAGAGGGCTAAAAGTTATTAATTTTTGGGACTTAAATGAAACAATGTCATTTGGGGCTTTTAAAGGGAAAGTTTGACCAAACTAAACCTAAAACATCCCTAAAACCCTAATAGCCTCCCAAGTCATATAAAAGGAGCTTTAAAATGTAGAAAAGGGGCAGATATGAAGATTGGAAGAAGAGAAACACATGGTAGTTTAGGAAGTGAGGTTTTTTCATTTTTAATTAGGCTTTAGTTTAGGTTTTCTTTTATTTTTTTCTTTCTTTACATTGAGCAAGTGGATTAGAGCCTTCAAGAGCCTTCAAGGTGGATTAAAGAGTGGGATTAAAAAAATGATCAATTTTGGTTGTATTCCTTCATCTTTCTTTTTTTATTTTGTATTGACTCTTATTTTTCATCAATGGATGTGTGTTTTCTTATTATATTCTTTCTTTTATTATTGAATATATGTACTTAATTTGTTTATCCAGGGTTAGGATTTTATAGGTCTAATTTGATTGGAGGATTTCTGCCTAATTAAAGTAATTAATTTAATCTTTCTTTGATTGGCCTTCTTAGTTAGATTTTTAGATGATTAAAGGATCCATGGACTTTTAGATATTGGAAGATTTATTATGTGACATAATTGAAATTAAGTGTTGACTGACTCTAAAGTCTTTTGTGAAGATTCTTAGATCTAACGAACATAGATTTAGGAGTCTTGAGATTAATGCCTTTTGTTCTAATTTATTTATTAGACCAAATAGATGAATTGAGTTTAAAAGAGAAAAGGTGTTTCCATGACCAATGGTTATTTTTTTTTTTCATGATGAATGCCTTAAATTTGTCCAAAGAATTGTTTCTTATTTGTTTAGCCCATTGAAATCCAAAGCCCTAACTAATTTATCATTTGTTAGACTCCTAATTCACTAACTCATGTTTAGATTGAACATTATTTCTTTTTATTTTAATTAATTCCTTTCTAATTTTTTTAATTAATGAATCAACTTGGATTCGTCTAGATAATTAACATTAATTGATTTAGTATTATGCTCAGATTCTTAGGGAGACGATACTTGGTTTCTTACTATTTTATACTATTTGTTAATAAGGTGCACTTCCTTTTAGTTGGTCTAGGATTATATTGATTCAGAATTAGAGTTTTGTTAGACCTCAACAGTTGTGAGTTATTAAATCGTGAAAGATTACCCTATAGCCTTGTGAAAAGGGATCGAAATTATACTTTTGTTTAATTAAGATAGTAGAATACCCAATGAGGAGTTGAGGAGTAAAGGTAAAAGAAAGAGGTTGTCTTCCAACCAATATAAAATCAATTTGTGTAATCTCTCCTTTACTCTTTTATGTTAAATTTTACTTTATAATTTATTTATATTGTTTATACAATTGTTTATTTAAGCTTTTTCATAATTGATTAAGTGGGTTTTTGAAATTAAGATTAATAACTTAAAAGAAAGGAACCCCTCTCTTAGGGTCCAAATAAGATCAACAAGTGGTATCATAGATTAAATATCACATTAGCTTAATTATAGCAAATTAATGAGAAAATATCATAAAATGACACACCTGAACACCTTTTCCCCTTCCATTAGTTTAGAAGGACAAAACATAAGTAGAACCCCTTTCTCTGATAATAATGATTACTTGTATTCGAAAATTAGAATGAGATTTTGTTTTATTATCCAAAAATGTAAACTTGTAGGAAATAGTATCAAATGGCCCTCAAGTACCAATGAAAATTGTAAGAGATTAAAAAATGACCAAAACTAAGGACTAATGGGATAGTAATGATAACATGCTAGCATCACTAAATAATAAGAGCGTTCATATACTCTTTGTGCTCTAATTAGAAATGAATTTAATATGATATCAATGTGTGAAACAACACAAGAAATTTGATATACATTAAAGGTAAACCATGAAGGAACAAATCAAGTGAAAGAGCTCAAAGTTAGTATGTTAACTCATCAATATAAACTATTTATATGATGCATGAAAAAAGTATTTCTTCTATGAATGCATGTTTCATTGATATTATAAACGCTTTCAAAGTATAGGTATGTCTTACACTAATGTTGAACTTGTAACAAAGATATGTGGATCACTACCTAAGATATAAGAGGCCAAATTAATGGCCATTCAAGAAGTTAAGGACCTAAATGTCCTTCTATTAGAGGAATTATCTGGATCTTTTCTAACTAATAAAATGAGATTAAAGGAGATTTAAGAAGAGGAGACAATCCAAAAGAAAAGGAATGTATCATTCAGAGCATTAAAGGAGTTATATAGTGATGATAAAGTTTTTCAAGAAATTTTAAAGAAGAAGATATTAAATGAAAGCGAGAATAAGGATATAGTTTTACTTGTAGAAGTTTCAAGATTTTTTTAAAGAAGATGTTAACAAGAAGAAGAGACTTCAAAGGTGGTAAGCTCTATTAAAAAAATAAATTGAATAACACTATTTGATGCAGATGTAATGAAACAGGTCACACGAGATCACATTGCCCATAACTCAAACAAAGTGACAAAAAGGAAAATAAGAAAAAAAAGGAAAAGAAAAAAGTAAAGAAAAAGAAGGCATTGAAAGCCATATAGAGTGATAGTAAAGGAGAAAGAGAAGAAGAAGTAGCTAATGTTTTTCATGGCAAGTGTTGAGGTATCGTCGTCCTTTACTTCTAATCATGATAATGGATATGATATAGATCCTAGTTATGATGAATTAGTGGAATACTTATGAGTTTTTCCTAATAAAAGGAAGAACTTGTTTACTAGGTATAAAGAAACTTTAAAACTGTTAAAAGACTGTAAGTTAGAAAATGAAAATCTTAGAGTTGAATTGGAATCAAAGAATGAAAATAAGGATCAGCTAATAAATGAGAATGCATCATTAAAGAAAGAATTAGAATTCATAAAAGATTCACTGTCTAAGTTTGCCAAAAGGAATGAAAAGTTAGAATCAATGCTAGGAGCTAAAAAAATGGCTAATAATAGGCATGGTCTAGGTTATTCTAGTGATAATGGACCCTTAACTAGTAAAACCAACTTTGTGAGGTGTAAGAACTTAAAAATGAACCCATACTTAGTACATTTGATCAAAATGCAACCACAAGTAGTACATAACTTAAGAAAAAGCATTTTGCATACATGTTTAGTTAAAACACATGACCTAGGAGAGGAACACATCATAGATACAATGATATGAGATCATACTACTAACCTAGGCAAAGTTATTATATGAGGACCTAGATAATGAACTAAGTTATGGATTTTGGTACACATATAGGACTAATGTACCTTTTTTTTATACCTATTATGGACATTATAGACATATTGAAAGATTTTGTTATGATAGACTAAGAAATATAAATGATTTATCAAATAGATGGAGAAAGACTACTAAAGACTACAAACCCATAAAGATCAAAGTTTATATGGATACCAAAAATATATTAAATTTTGTTTTATAGATACTTATAAGAACTAAAGGAAGAATAACCAAATTATATTATTGAATCAAAAAAAGAAATCAAAAGAATAATAATGAAACAAAAATTGGGATGCACAAAGTTATTTTTAGCAATATATTATTTTAGTGTAATATGATGTTTTTTAGGTGACATTTGATAAATTAAGTTATTTGAATATTCTTGATTGAAGAAAATTTTAGTGAAAATTTATTAATTATTAATTTTTGGTGATTAAGGTGTATAATTTAGAAATTTTGTCAAAACTGTGCATTTTTAACTGTACTAATCAACTAGTCTATACTATAGGTCAACTAGATAGTAGTTGATCAATATGCCTATAGTTCAACCAGTCATTAACATTGATCGACTGATGTCTCATTTTTAAATCGAACTTTCTTCTTGCTCCAATTTATTTTGCAATACCTTCTCTCTTAAAATTCCCATCTCCAACGATTCAACCCACTTTTCTCTTAATATTTCTCTAATTTTCCTTCCTAATCACTAATTTATTTTATTCTAAACACTTCCTCACTAAAAAATAGTCTTGTTATTTATAAAAAGCCTATATTCATCACCATCGTCCCCACGACAACAATTTTCTTCTCCTGCAAAATTTATCCATTCAAGAGAGTCTCTAGCACAAGTATAAGCATCAAAAGCATCCTTTTCACCCTCTGAACATTTGCCCTCACTCACCTTTTCCCAATTTAACCTCTATTTGCAAATATGTAAATCCCTAACTTTCCAATTTTTGGTTTTTAATTTTTTTTCAAATAATCCATGTAATTGGTGATATATTAGGATTCATTTCATCATTTAGAAGCATAAGAGAGGTTCGATTTCATGAGATTGCATTAGGATTGAAACAAATTTGAATTTTCAAATTATTATTGTATAGAAATGGGGTTTTTGATTTTTCTTGCATAATTTCTCAAAATTGTTCATAAGAGAAGGTGAATTTATCGAATTAGAGATAGAATTAAGCTGTAGGATCCATCAATTGCACGTGTCCTTGTTGAATTTTCATTTCCCTAGGTTTAGGCTTTTGAAATTGGAGATTTTCAAAATTCATTGTAAATTAAGGTATTTTTATAAAATTAATCATGTAAAAATGCAAATTGAAGTTAGATTAAAGTTTTGTATACTTAATTACATATGTTTTAATCAAATTTCTATTTTTTTTCAAATTTAGCCTTTAGAAATTAGAGTTTTCAAATTTTTTATAAATTGGGAATTGTTTTATCAAGTTAATCTTAGGAAAGTGTAATTTGTATCAATTTAATGTTTTTGAAAATTCAATTGAAATCAATTATGTCAAATGTTAATTTTCCTATTTTTAAGTTTATGAAAATGAGGCTTCTTAAAATTTTGATCAATTAGAGCCTATTTCATAAAATTAAGCTTATAGAAGTACAATTAAATGTCAATTATACCGTTTTTGAACTTTTAATTATGATTGATTTTATTGAATTTATATTTTCCCCAATTTTGGAGTTAAAATTTAGGTTATCTTAAAATGTTGCATATGTTTCAATCATGCATTAATGTAAGAGCATATAGATGGTTAAAGGTGGTTGAATATTAAACATAGAAATATATTCCTACTTGTAGGCTATGTTTTTTATTATAATAATTATTGATACCCCTATGTATCTTCACTTTTATAGCTTTTGTAGGGTGTCTAATTTTTCATAACTATTAGAGTTTGCCTTAGGTTTCTTTAAAGTTTACCTTGCTTTTCAATTATGGTTAGAGCACGAGATGGTAGTACTTTCATGAGTAAGAGATCTCCTACTTCCCAAGGGGATGAATACTTGGATACCAACTCACTTCAATTCCACAATTATACGTCTAGGAAATTACATGAAAACCATCCTATTTCTCCATCTCATTTAGATTATTTCAATTAATATGGCCTAGTTCAATTTTTTTTTCTAATTAAGGGTGGCAACATCTTTTTACCTTTTCCTCTATGATAAGTCTAACTAATATTAGTCTTTTCTTCTATAATCTTAGAGAGCATCAAGAAGGTGATGACTATTCTGTAGTATTTAAAGTTCAAGGTCTTTTTGTTCATATTTCTAAATACACCATAAATGTGATCTTGGGATTACTTATTCCTCACTAATGTACCTCTTATAACTATTTCACTAAACATAATAGCTCCCCTCACCCTATACTTATAAGAGTTAAAACTGTTTTCTAGCTACCTAATAAGGAGAGAAAAACAAAAAGACCCAGTCATATTAGAGAGCTTAATGCCATCCCCTGCTTTCATCTTTTGTTAATCAAATATAATTTCCTTTATTTTAGTGGCTATTATACAACTTTAGGTTTAGATGATTTATGGTTTCTTTACACTATGATATTAGGTGAGAGGATACAGTTAGGGGATTTATCCTTCATAACATGATATATTTTTTTGAATAAGAAGAAAAATAAAATATTCCTTATGCTCTTATTTTAGGTCATATCTTCCAGCATTTTCTTGTTCCTTCCACGAAAGATAAGTATGAGATTTTTTTTTTTTACTAATCAAAACTAAATCATGTGGGTTATTAAGTTGCATTTAAGCAAATGATGTGTTCACATTAGCAATGACAACATCCTATAGCTCCTTTAATCCATCTTGATGATGATAACGAGCTAACTTAAGGCACACCATGTCCTTGTATGTCTACGATGAGGCTATATCTTATAGGCCCCCTAATTTCATTCGATGCTCCTCCTTCTTGCGGAGTTTTATGTTTGCAATATCCTTTTTTCTTTTTCCTATTATAAATGTATTGATGGTGATAATGATTATTTGTTTTAGTTTCTTTCTTAACTATATCTTTTTTTAACCTTTTTGATGATTTTAGAAAGGGGGGAGAAGGAGATGTGATATTATGTCTTAATTAGGGGGGGGTTTAATTTTTTAAGGAGCTTAACTTAAAGAGTTTAAATTTTTATAATGCATGAATTTATGTGGAGTAATGGACTTAAATTAATTTAAGATGAATTTTTGAAAATTTTTCAATATAGAGTTTATCATATTGTTTGATAAATTTTGAGTTTAAGAAGTTTTGTCAATAAAAGCTTTATAAAATTATTGGTTAAATTTTGAGTTTAAGTTTGATAAAAGTTGAAATTATTGCTAATTGTGATTCATTTAGGGCTAATTATCAAAAATTGACAACTTAAGTGCTTGGATATGGAAGTGTAATTTTGTCTTATGACATTATTGTTAGGGGGCAAATTTATAGTGTTTTTGGTTGTTATTAAATGTCAATTTACCTTTATTTCAGTGTTTAAATTTTTAATTAATGTTTAGAAATGTTTAATTTGTAGGTTGATGTGAATAATTGGAGAAAAGTGCAAAAAGATTAAAGAAGAACACAATTCTGGACCATTAACGGCACCCTGCATAGTCCATTATTAATGGATCACAAACCATCGTTGAAGAAGTCAAAAATTGCATACTAAAGGTGGGCTATTCATCCTGTAATAGCACCATTATAGATCGGTGCAAACCACCATTAAAGGACGATAAACATATTTTCCAATAGATTCTTTAACATTTGTGACTTGTCTTCTTCCTTCACTTATAGCCACTCCACTCTATATAAAGAGGACCTCTCCAAACGTTTTAGGCATCCAGATTTAGAGAAAAACACATTATTTTTAGTTAGTTTTCATATCAAATTAGTTTTTACATTGTTTTTCTTTTCAATCTTTTGTAATTTGCAATTTTAGGTTGTTTGAAGTTCCATCAACTGTAATCACGTAGTTCAGAGTTAGATAACCATCTAGTGATGTGATTTGGTTCATTCTAAACTCTTAATTTCGTGTATTATTGTTGTTATTTTGAATTAATCAAAGGCTTATTACTTAAGTTATATTTATTATGTTCTTTGATTAATTGTTGTGTTTAATATTTAATTTCAGTTAAGTTATTATGCTGAATCTATTTATGGATGATTAATTATGTTAATTTATGGTTAATTCATAATTAGTGAGTTAATCTTTGTTTATTAAATGCTCAATGCTTGTCTTAAATTGATCACTTAGGATATTGCCATCAGATAATCTAGGATCCGGCAGTCTCTACCTAGATTATGAGAAAATTCAATAAACAATGTGGTTTAAATCATTGAATTAACCAAAAATTGGTTGATTATAAAGGTGCTAGTCTTGGATTAGGATAATTTAGGATTAAAATTCTTGAACTTTAAGCTTATTACCTAAGTTTGAGGCATAACCAAACTTCAGGATATGACCAATAGAGATAAGTCAGTATCTTAACCATAGCGCTGCCTTGATTTAAGGAAGACCCCGGATTAAGAATCATTGATCCATCAATTAAATCATCTACCACCAAAGCTTAGCTGAATAATTTAGGAAAATTAATCTGTAGCTCTTTCACAATTGATTGGAAGTTTTCTAGACTTTTTAAATTAGCTTTTGGCTATTTATTTTCTTAAATTATAAAGCTGAGTGTTCTATAGATAATTGTAACCCAATTGACCTAGTACTTACATCATATAAACTTCCTCATGGGATTGATACTTGAAGTCTAAAAATTACTCCATTTATTACTTGATTCAACTGGTATGTGTTAGGGGTCAAATTGATAAAGTTTTAATGGTTAATTTGTTGAATTATGACCCCTAATTCAGTGCTTAATTGTTAAATCTATGTGTTATTATGTTTAATTTGCAGGATGGAGCTTAATGATGAATATTGGAGCAAAATCATGAAGAATATATCTTCTTTCTAACTATTAATAGCCCCATGGTAGGGTCACATTAATGGAAGGAACAGGGGGCCGTTAATGGATGATGCAGTCGAGTATTAATGACACTTTCTCAAGGTGCCGTTGTACGGAAGTAGGGCGCCATTAATCACATAGTCAACTATTTCAGCTCCAAATCTTACAGATTTCAACTCTTGGTGTGTTTCTAATTAATGCTAGTGTCTGTTATCACAGGGGGGACCTCTCTAGGTCCTAAAAACATCAAAAAACATTAAAAAATAGAGAGAGATTGAGGAGATCAAATCTGCATAGTCTTAGATAGTTCTTCCTCTCTCATTCTTAGTTTTTCTTGAGTTATAGGCTTCAAACACTTAGTTCTTCAAATTTATGTACTGTTTATGAGTTTCTAAACATTGGAGCTTATTGTTTAGACTCATATATAAGTTTAGGAATCATCCATGGGGGTTTCTAAACTCAGATTATATCTTATTTTGTTCCATTTTTTGAATTAATCAAGGTTGATATTTTTATGCTTAT
>JAOXYD010067075.1:0-12765 GCA_028565735.1 Pinacopodium congolense | reverse complement strand
AAGCTTCTTTTCATGTGAATTATACAGCCTTACTTCTACCAGACAAACCTAAATGTGAAGGTGCCATAAACTAAGTTTCCTACCTGTCCACAAAAGGTGTCTTAGGAATTGCCTTACTATGAACCCTATTAAACAGATATGCAATGATATTTAATACATGCATCCATAATGATAAAGGTACAGTACTATAATTTAACATACTTCTAACCATGTCCATAAGAGTATGATTCCTTCTTTTAGCTACATCATTTTGTTACAATGTACTAGGCATTGTGTATTGTGCACAGATACCTCGACTTGTAAGAAAGTTTGCAAATAAACCTGGATATTATCCACTTTTATTGAACTTTCCATAATATTTTCCACTTCTATTTGACCTCACTATCTTTACTTTTTTATTAAGTTGCCTCTCGACCTTATTAATAAACACTTCTCGTATTTCTATAGAATGAGATTTTTCATACAATAAATAGATATAACTATATCGTGAAAAGTTTAATGTCTCTGACACCCGACTCTACACAACTTTCTTGCCATTTTAAGACCATATACAATTAATTTTCTTTTTAAACTTTTATTATTAATTTTAATAACGAGGCCACCATAATTAATATTTTTTAAATATTTAAATTGATATCGAAGCACAAAAAACTTAAAATCTAAACAACTTAAAAATAATTAATTAACTGACAGTTTGATATCATTTCTATTTTTATTATAATTTGTGGTTTATATTTCTTGTTTTTGCTTTCCATTATTTTTACTATATGAATTTTATCTTTTTGTTGTAATTCTTGGCTTTTATTTCCTATTTTTTAGTTTTATTTTTGTTAAAAAATTTCTTTAATTTAAAAAGAAAAACATATTTGACTAAATTTTATAATTAAAAAACTTAAAACAAAAACATGTTAAAATATCATCTTATTTTTTATTCTATTTTTATTACACTATTATATATTAATATTAAATTTTAATTTATTTCATTTTTAATATATCAAATTATATTTTTAAGTTAGTTAATTCTCATATCATTAGAAACAAAAGATAGGAATATTTAATATAATTAAAGAAATTTACTAACCAATGACTTTATGGTTCATTGGGAGAGATTATTTAAGATATCCTCCTATTATAGGGTTCAAATCCTAATAAAGACAAAAAAATATTAATTAATTTTATATAATAGGAGTTCCATATAAAATATAAAAGTTACATAAACTCAATATATTAAATAATAAAAATTTAATTAGAAGATCTTTATCAAGTTACAGTATTATAATCCTTATGTGTTTTAGGCATAAATTTGCCATTACATTTACGAAGATTTATGATTTTTTAAATGTTAATGTGATGTAGTCAATAGCTTAGTAGAAACTAATAAACTAAATTGACCATATATGGTACTTAAGGAGGTGAATTAAGTAATTGCAAAATTTTCTAAGTCTTTTCTCCTAATTAAAAAATTCTCTCTCAATGAAAATAATATGTTAAATTAATATTACAATATAACTTAAAATAAAACAAACTTTTAAAGTAAAGAGATAAGAAAGAAAAATGTAAATCGATTTCTAATGGTTTAGTGTATAACTTACACCTACATCCACTCTTCAATCACTTGTAATTTCACTATTTCAATCTTTTTCACCGGTGAAGACTAACATTTACTACTATCTTCTCCACAGATAAAGACCATCCTTTAAAATATTAATTCAACAAGTCTAACAATCAAAAATACATTTAAAATGATCTTAAATTATCAGTTAAAAGTGTTTAGAGAAATGCCTTTTATAATTCAAGACGAATGCCCCCAAAAACACTTAAAAACAACCCCTGAAACCACATAAATTATTACACAATGATCTTAATTCACTAAAACTTAATAGGATGCATTATAAAAACCCCAAGACTTATATTTATAAGTTCAAAATTTTCAATTATCTATTTATATAGTTATAATACATTGAAAATCATTTAACATTCATTTTCCCATTGAAACTAGTCGTTGGTACCCATATTTCCAATCCACTAGCCGATCACTCAAGCTCACTAGTCGACCAATCATTAATTGACTAGTCTCTGTGATAAGAATAAAACTAGTCAAGCAAAGCTTCCACTATACATTCCTAATGGACCGATTACAAAATCCAAGAGAAAAAAGACTAAAGAGGTTTCAAATGCATTGATTCAAAATGTATATGTTGACCAAGCTTCAAAGATCACTTCAAATTTCCTTTTGGGAAGTTTAATAGACTTGAAGGAAAAGCAACCACGAGTTAACATGATCCAAGTTAATGTTAGAGAAGTTTTGGACACCTAGGTTAGAGCTAATTTTGAGGATCACTATTCATTTAATGTTCCAAAATTTAATTTATTTTAATTGGATTTTACTTTACTTAATTATGAAGTCTAAAATATGGTTGACAAGCTTTATAGTTGTTTAATAGTTTTTTATTCAATTTAGAACTTGATATTGGAAATAATAATCATACTAGAAAAAGTCCTAAAAAGATTACTTTCCCTATAAGATTAGGATTTTTAATTAAAACAAGAATCCTCATTACACTTGGAAATTAGGGTTATTTATATTTTTTTATACAATCCCTATATAAAGGGCACATTTTTAAACAATAAGACAGATTGAAGTTGCCTGTTTTTAAGTGTTGAGAATGCTTTCTACTTTTGTTCTTTATTAAACTTTTGAACTTACTAAAGAATTCTTTCTTTGTGGAATTCAAATACTTTATGAACTTGATTCTTGATTTATTATAATCAACAAGTTAGTTCTTCTATAAATTTGATTTAGTTTCCTTGGTGAGATTCAATCTTGTTCACAGGTTCTTTATATTTTTATTCCTAGGTGGGTTCATATTAGTTGGTATCATAATTAGACTTTAAATTAGGTTTGATTATCCTTTTATTTCATATCTTTCAATTTCTTAGTTGGTAACAGAGTTAAACTTTAAATAAACTTTGGTTATCCTTTTATTTCTTGTTTTTTTAATTTCCACTCTATTTCATCTTCTAAATTTCATTATTCTTCTATTTTTTATTGAATCTTCTTGTTTTGTCCTCAAGTTTTAATCAAAAATAAAATTTTCCATTTTTTTGTTTAGAGTTTTCCTACCTCTTCTTCTTGTGGTAGGATTCTTCTTTCTTCAATTCTTTGTTTCGAGGCTTTAAAACTACATTGATAAAAAAAACCAAAAATTTCATTCTTATTTCATCAGTTTCTTATGGGATATCTAATTCAAATTCTATTCTATATATCGAGATTGGTGCAATATGTGTGTTTATTGAATTTTATATTTATTTTAGGTGTATTTAATTACTTTTTATCTTTTAATTCAAAATAAAAAGAAAACAAGGAAAAATATAAAAATATAAAAAAGAAAAGGAAGTAATGCAGATCTATTAAGAGATTTTTTCAAATTTTCAATCAATTTGAGTAATTATAATGGTTAAAATTGATCAAAATCTTCATTGTCGTAAATTTGGTTCAATTGAATAATTGTCATTCTCCTTGTTTCATTCAATTTCATTTCTTCTTTATTGATTTATGTCTATTTCTTCCCTTAACCATTAGCTCTATTGGTTTTGGACATTTATAAGGTTGAATAATTTGATTGAGTTTACTTAGTTCTTTAAAGAACTTAGTAAGGAAGTTTAAAGGGATAAAAGGCAAGAGTGTGTGAGATTAACATAGAAAAAATCCAATTAAAGAGTGAAATACGAGTGTTTTGACATATATTGAGACTACAAACATAACGAGGTGTGCGAGGAACTTTATTAACTTCTTTCTATAGATCTTGAAATATGTGTTTTAAAGGTAGTTCCAATACTAAATGAAGACAAAGAAAACACATTATTTATTATATATCAATAATATCACATGTTTTACCATTATGAAAAAGGAGGAGATTGTTGAACTATGAGAAGTTCTAATCTTGGTTTTAATGATAACAAAACTTGTTTATCACTAATAATTTTCTTTATGATAAAGGTTTGAAAGATAGGTTTATTAAACGATTGTTTGGTTTTAGTTTTCAAAGTGAAAAGTTCATAGTTGAATACCAAAAAACGAGTACAAAGCAAGATCAAGCAATTTGGAAGCTTCAAGTCCCTTTTTATATAGTTCAAGATAAGTTGTGAGTTTTAGTTAAAGGTTTGATAACCATATGGGATCAAATCACATTTGTATTGCATGAATTTTTAAAACTACACCAATATTTTCACTATAAAAGAAAAATTTTGTGCTTGAGACAATTGAAATATATTGACATTTAAACCAACACTATAAATGGTCTTAAAACTTGTATGAATTGTTTTTAAAGTAAAACAAAGCAATTTTTGGAATGTTTAGGAATGGTTTGTAAGTGAGTATAAATTGCAAGTCTTCTAAATAATCTTAAAATTATTACAAATCTAGACATATTTTGTATTTATGTTAACTGACATGGTTTGGTATTTTTAATCACTTAATAAATGATTTGAAACTTATATGATTTGATTTTGAATTAAAAAAAGAATGATTTTGTAATTTATAGAATTGTTGGCAAGAATGAAAGTTTTGAAACACATGAAATCGGACTCAATTTATTGTAAACCAATACATAATTAATTGTTTATCTAAATTAAAAGATTTTTATATTCAAATTTACTTTGGGAAAGCTTTAAAACTTATGGGAATTGATTTAGAAGTAAAATAAATGATTTTAAGTTGTTAATTGTTAAGCTATGCAGTTTTGCAGTATTTGAAAACCAAGTTTCCAAATAATTGGTTGTCTAATGTATGAAGTCAGGTTAATTAGTACCATTTTTAGACTAATAATTGACCAATGTTGAAGATTGGTCCAACAATAACTTCAAAATAGGCTCACTGGTTAACCAAATGAATGGAAATGTTTGACTAAATGTACAAGAAAATAGATAATGACTACTTCCAACTCTGGGAAAATAGTTGATTTTTTATTTTTTAATGGCTATTAAACTAGTGTAACAACATTTTGAGCTTGCAAACTCTATAAATAAGAGGTCTAATGATAGTTGAATTTTTTTTATAAAGTTCTATTGTGCTTTTGAGAATTAAAAAAAAAAGATCAAAACTAATTTTTGAGCTTCCTTTATGCATCCTTAAGCCTTTTTGAGGAAGAGCTTGATTTTTGTGATCTTAATCAACCAAAATTTGAGTTTTTGTTTGTTTATAAGGTTTTCGAGAAGGTTTTCATTCATACATTTCATATTGAAAAGCATTTAAGCCTTTTTAGTGAATTTTCAAGTAAAACACCTTTGAAGAGTAAATTGAGTTTGAAAACGGGATTTTGATATTTATTGGTTTTGAGATTGATTTTTCTATTTACCATGAAAAAGATTTATACAAGGTTCCTATTCACCTTCATCAAAGAAATATTAGGTTTATAAAGGATTCCTTTTCATCCAAAGAAAATTTATAATTTATTTTTGATTCATAGTGAAATATCCAACAAAATTGTTGGATAGTTGGCATAAGCAATTAAAGTTATCGTTGAACCACTTTTAAAACTAGCTTTCTATTCTTCTTACTCTATCTTTTAATTGTCATTTGTTAATGTTTTATCTAATTTACTTGGGCCATAGAATCCCCCCAATTGAATTGCAATCTCTTTCGAGCAATATAATTCATATCCCCTTAATTAATTGATTAAAATATCATCTTAATTAAAACTAATTGGATGCATTACATTGATCTATAATTCTTATTGTTTTGATTAGGT
Organism: Pinacopodium congolense; assembly: GCA_028565735.1. NCBI lineage: Eukaryota > Viridiplantae > Streptophyta > Magnoliopsida > Malpighiales > Erythroxylaceae > Pinacopodium > Pinacopodium congolense. The sequence goes on along the minus strand of JAOXYD010067075.1, from coordinate 7,015 downwards.
TTGAATCTAACCCATAAAACTTATGTAAGCCTATCTCTAGTACCTTATATAAGTCTCTTTACCTATTGATTGATATGTTCATATAAATAGTTTATTAATCCAAACATATGATATCAAATAATAGAATTAAAATTGCTAGCAAATATTTCAAATCCAATACGATGTATCAATGAAATACACTAAAAATAAATATATCCACTTTTCTTCCACTTTTTAATCCTATGCATCATCTCACTCTTTCCATGAATAAATATATCCACTAAAATTTACAAAACATTCATTTTTATAGAATTATATATGAGTAATATCACATTCAAAATGTCACATAAATATTTCTTTAATGAATTTATAAAAATAATCATAAATTTATTTATAAAAAATAATCAGCAATTTTTCTATTATTAAAGAATGTTACTGTAAATTTCTATAAAATAATTCATTCGTTCTAAATTTTCTCTAAACCACTCACATTATATGCTTATTTTCCATAAAAATATGTTGACTTAGACAGAAAATTGCAAAAAGAAAGATAAAATATAAAAGACCAAAAAGTGGTGCAGGGCATTAAGTCATCTGCTGAGTGTCAAAATTACGTTATGGATAAGAACTATAAACTATGTATAAAAAAAGAAAAAATAAAAAACCTACTTACCGACAGCTCAATGTTTTCATTGTAACTTCAATTCTAAGTGGTAAAATAAAAGAAATGGAGCATTTTGGTCTTTTAAGAATGTAAATAAAGTGATTTATTATCTACTAAAATTCAAAATTTGAAAGATAAATAAAAATAAGAGATTTATGTGTGATTTTTTTATACTATATAATGTACCAAGAGACAAAAAGAGAACTGTTGAACAATTGAAAGATCCATTACGTGCCATAAAAATTTCATCTTTCTCGTTTTTTTCTAAACAAGATTATATATATATATATATATCTGTGTGTGTGTACGCGCGCGCTTATATGTGATTTCTATACTTATATTTTTGACATTTTTAATGTGATATTACTCATATTAAATTCTATAAAAATGAATGTTTTAAAATTTTTTATGGATATATTAATTCATGGAAAGAGTGGGATGATGCATCGGATTAAAAAGTGGAAGAAAAGTGTACATATTTATTTTTAATATGTTTCATTGTTACATTGTATTAGATTTGAAATATTTGCTAGCAATTTTAATTATATTATTTGATTTCATATGTTTGGATTAATAAATTATGTATATGAATAAATCAATCAATAGATAAAGAGACTTATATAAGGTATTAGAGATAGGCTTAACTAAGTTTTTTAGGTTAGATTCAAACCTAATCAAAATAATAAGAATTATAGATCAAGGTAATGCATCCAATTAGTTTTAAATAAGATGATATTTTAATTAATTAATTAAGATGATAGAAATCATATTGCTCAAAAGAGATTATAATTCAATTGAGTGATTATAGGACCCAAGTAAATTTGATAAAACATTAAATCAAGAATAAACAAAACTAGTCAAAGTCTTAGGGGGATTCTATGTCTAGGTTCTAATTTTATGAATTGCTTCCTTAATTTAATGAATTGTGTTTTCTAGTTGTGATTTTATTTAGTTGTTAGTTTTATCTTAATTCAATTAATTAATCATCGAATTTGATATATTAGATAATAGAGAGATAGATACTAATAGTAATTGTATAATCCTTGTAGGATGATATCAAGACTCAATTTAAGTTATATTATGATACCATAGGTGCACTTGCCCATTTAGTTTTAGTATTATTTAATTGAGATTTGAACTTTTTATTTTAAAACTTAGAGGATATGTAGAGACCATAACCAAATAACTCTATTTTTAAGTATATTATATATATATATATATATATATCTGTTATGGGTTCATAAATATCTTCCTAATGGGTGCGTAAGTGATAAATGTTTCTATATGCTTTGAATTTAATCTCTATTTATCAATTGCATTAAATACATAAAAATGATATTATAAGCATATCTTATTATTGCATAAATAATAATCTCTCAATACAGCACAATCTTTTTTTCTTGGGTTCATATATCATCGGGCTTCCTAATTTTTTAAGTTTAATTATACAAGTCAAGGGTATGGTAATATCTTACTTGTTATGAAGGAAATTTCTCTCTTTTGTCATGTGCATGTACAATCATCTATGAATTTGATATTCTTGGCTAATAATTACAGGTGGAAAGAGCTCATGGCCTAAATTAGTGGGTATAAATGGTGAAGTGGCAGTGAAAACCATCACTAAAGAGAACTCGAAACTTGATAATGTGCCGATTGTAAAGGAAGGAATGATGGTGACGATGGATTTCTACAGCAACAGGGTCCGATTTTGGGTTGACAAGCATAGACTCATCAAAAAAATCTCCTCAAATTGGTTAGAGCATTATAGTAGAGAGCTCTTGTTGCCTGCCTTATACAAGTAAAGATTACTGGCTTGTGTTTCATTTGTACGACAGAAATAAACAATGGACGTATGATTCTGTTTATGTTGCTTATTTTTTTCTATTATAATAAGATGTTAAGCAATGGACTGTCTTTTAGTATAAGTCTATAAAAGCATACCACATTCAAGTGCACACTTCACACCTTTCAAAAAGTTAGGATGTCAAGTTTCATATTCTAATTAAAAGATCTTAGTGAAAAATGAAAATTTAGAATGATGACATATCAAAGTCATTGGTTGAAAGCTTAAACTAAGAAGCAATAAACACCCCGACCAAAAAAAAAAAAAACTAGAAGGGAACTAAGGTCTTTAGCATAAGTCAAGAAACTTACAAAATAACACTAAAAGCCTAGAAAAAAGCTTAAATAAAGACCAGAGCTTTAATAAAAAATGAAATAAATTCCCTTATCAAAGAATCAAAGGGGATCTAGGGTTTTAATATGAGAGAAAAGCAATGCTGGAAGAACTTGACCAAACCTAGAAAAAGTCTTAAAGAGAAAAAGGCCTACAAAGAAGCTAAAATGATGTATAAGAACTATAAAGACTAGAGATGGGTTATAGAAAGCTAGAAAATGGTGAGAAGGAGCTTTTGAGAAAGACAAGTAGAAAGGGGAAACAACCAAAAACATGATAGAGGACTAAAGAAGGAAGATAGAGCACAACAACAAAACCAGAAGGTAGGAAAAAAAAAGGGAACACGTGTAAGGAAGGAAAGAATATATAAGGAAGAAGGTGACATGAATATGGACGTAAAGTAGAACACTCTAGACTCAAGAAAATAGGGAAAAAAGGAGGAAAAGGGTGGGAAAAAAGCAAAATAGCCAAGGTGGAAGAAAGCACCAGATCTTTTTTTAGAAAACTCTAACTCTTTAAAGAACTTTTGGAATTAATTATTAAAACTCCTTTTGATCTTTTTTGGATAAATAAACTAAAAAATTATGTATACTAATTATAATCCATCTATAACTAATTCCATTGAATTAGACCCCTAGAAATTAAGTATTCTTATTAAGGTTAGTTAGATTTCCCCATTTCTTTACGAGCTTGCACTAATCTCGTCATAGTATTTTTCCCACTTCTTCAAAATTCATCTTAAAAAAACATTTATTATTGATTGGTGATGAGCATCTATAACCATTATTTCATAAAATAACTTAAATGTTTCTATATGTATTAAATAAATGATATAATCTATTGGAGCATTTAGATCCTTTTAGATCCGTAATTTTTCAATTATTTAACTAAACACTTTATCTTGATAAAGCATCATTCTCTTCGATGCACTTGATTTTGGTAAAGTTACACATAGATAATGCATTTGTTTTTTTGCAACGAACTATTGCACTTTGAAAACTACATTTTAGCATATATGCCCTAAATATTGGTTTCATTAATAACTAACATCTTGTCAACTCTTCTATAACATTTTGATGATGTCAAAAATGGGTTGAAATTCAATATTATAGGTTTTATGTAGGAGAGTTTAATATTAGAATATTGATTTGTGATTTTTTTTAATGCATGACACACATTTGGATCCTCTTCATGTTTTACTATTCCATGAAATGCTAATGCATATATTTAATGGGAGTATAATTTGTTTTAATGCACAAATTAAGGGGAGAGTGCTTTATATGATTATTATATATGATGTTTAGGTTTATGAAAAACTTTAAACTTATGGTTTGAAATAATTGGTTTGAATGTGTTTTTAGTTCCTAATATTACATGTTTTTCCATCATCAAGAAGGAGGAGATTGTTAAATTAAGAAAGGTTCCAATCTTGATTTTGATGATAGCAAAACATGTTTATTACTAATGATTCGCTTTATGATGAAGTTTGAAAGATTGGTTTATTGAACAATGGTTTAATGTTAGTTTTCAAAGTGAAAAGTTTGGACTTAAAGACCAAAAATGAACACAAAGCAAGATCAAGCAATTTAGGAGCTTTATGATCTTTCTTTAAGTAGTTCAAACTTGGTTGTAAGTTTCACTTGAAAGTTTAATAACTATGTAAGATCAAATTGCATTTATATTGCATGAATTTTTAAAAATGTATAAATTTTTTCTCTAGATAAGGCAAATTTTATGTTTGAATCAATTAAAACATCTTGGCATTCAAAAAAGCCTTATAAATGGTTTTAAGACTTCTGTAAATTATTTTTGAATTGAAATAAATGGTTTTGGAATGTTTAAGAATGGTTTGAAAGTGACTATAAACTAAAAGTCTTTAAAATGAGCTTAAAATTATCACGAACTAAGACATACTTTGTTTTTTAGTTTGATTGACATATTTGGTATTTAAAATCACTTAAGTAATGATTTAAAACATATCTGAATTAGTTTCTAAGTTAAAAAATAATGATTTTGGAAGTTTTGTAGATGCTAGATATATCGAAAGCTTTGAAAAACTTGAAATTGGGCTCATTTTGTCATAAACCAAGACATAATATGTTTTTGAGCTGAATTGAAAGGCCTTGGTATTTAAAATCACTTTGAGAAAGTTTTATAACATGTGTGAATTGATCTAGAAGTGAAAGAAATGGTTTTAAGTTGTTAATTTTTTAGTTATACAATTTGCAAAATCTAAAAATCAAGTTTATAGATGATTGGTTGACTAATGTATAGAGTTAGGTCGATTAGCATCATTTGTTAGACTAATAATTTACCAATGTTAAAGATTGATCGACCAATGTCTTAAAAATAGGCACATTGACCACTCTATAAATACTAGTCAACCAAATGTAAAAGAAAATAGCAAATGACTACTTCTAACTTTGGGAAAATAGTTTTTTTTTAATTTCTTAGGGCTATTAAACTAATGTAATAATATTTTGAACTTGTAAACTTTAAAGTAAAAGTTATAATGGTAGTTGAAAATTTTTTATGAATTTTTATTATGTTTTTTTAGCATCGAAAGTGATTGAAGGTAGTTTTTGAGCTTCCATTGTGCATTCTTAAGTCTTTTGGAAAAGAGCTTCATTTTTGTGTTTTTAATCCAACAAAGTCTGAGTTATAGCTTATTTATAAGACTTTTAAGAAGGTTTTCATTCATGCATCTTATCTTGAAAAGCATTTGAGCCCTTTTGGTTGTTGAAGTTTAAGTAAAACATCATTGAGATGAAAATTGAATTTGAAAAGGGGTTTTTGATATTTGTTACATTTAGGATTAATTCAAAGATTCCTCTTTACTTTGAAAAATATTTATACAAGGTTATTCTTTACCTTCACTAAAAAAAAGGTTACATTTTTAAAGGATTCCTCTTCACCTATAGAAAATCTGTAACTTGTTTTTAATTTATAGTGAAATATCCTAAAAAAATTATTGTAGAATGAATGTAAGTAATTGAAGTTATTACTGAAAAACTATAAAATTTCTTATTATCCTCCTTCTTCTATCTTTTAAGTGCCATTTGTTGTGTAATTGCCTTATATTTACTTTGTAAGCATTTGGTATAACCACTATCATAACATCTAGATTGAATTGTGGTTTAGGGATTACATATTCATAAAAACTAATTTAGGTGGATAATTTAAAAAAATTTTAAATGCACAATTCACCCCCACCCTCTTATGTGCCAATAGGACTTATAATTGTCGTTATAGTTAGTCTCACATTATGCATAGAATTTTCTTACGAAAAATATGAGCAAAGATCCAAATATGGAACATTTGATGGCATCAACTAGTCAAAGGTGAAAAACCTTTGAAGGGAACCATTATTTAATATGAATGACTACTTGTATTATAAAACTAGAATAAAATTCTTTCTTATGGTTAAATATATTAATTTGTGAGAAGTTATTAGTAATGGTCCATATATTCTCACGAAAGCTGTAGGAAATGATAGGGCGCCCAAGGCAAAGGAAGAGTGGAATAATAAGGATAAAAGGATGATTAATTTTAATAATTGGTCTGTCCATGTTTTATTTTTCTACACTTAGTAGGAATGAATTCAATAGGGTATCAATATGTGAATCAACACATGAGATATGGCGCACACTAGAAGTCACACATGAGCGCACCAATTAAGTTAAAAAGAATAATGTATCAATGCTTACCCATCAATATGAATTGTTTTATATGCATCATGATGAAACTATTTCTAGTATGTATGTTAGGTTTATTAATATTATTAATGCATTGAAAGGCTTAGGTAAGTCTTACACTATTCTATAATTGGTGAAAAAAGTCCTTATTTCTTTATCAAAGTCATGGGAGGCTAAGGTCACAACAATTTAAGAAGTCAAAGACCTTAACACTTTACCATTAGAAGAAATCATAGCATCCCCCTTAACTTATGAGATGTGGCTCAAACAAACCAAGGAAGATGAGATGGTGACTAGAAAGAAGAATTTGGCATTTAAGGCTATAAGAGAGCATCAAATAATGAGTAGGCATATTTAAGTAGGAGTGATGATGAAGACATGGTCCTCTTAATGAGAAAATTTAAAAGATATTGAAGCAAGAGCTTTGCAAAGAAGAGAAACTTCAAGGAAATAAATTTTGAATTTAAGAGAAAGTATGATAATGTTAGTTATTTTAAATGT